>JBAMJV010008493.1:0-57854 GCA_037951105.1 Echinarachnius parma
ATGCTTTCCTTAGATCGGACTAGATACTTTGTTTGACATGCTGTGTGGAAATGTTGAAAACTTACAACATTTGTAATTTTTTGGCAAAGGTTATTTGATCTACATCTCGTTGAATATTATATATATCTAAATGATACATCGACGATACAATGATAACTACTAGTTTTAATTATACGTTTACGTCGCATCGGTACGTACGGTCGTAAGGATGCTAAACATATATTTAGATACAAAGCAAAGAAAATCGTTTTTTTTTTCGGGATTTGAACCCGAAACCTCAGGATTGCTATTTCTGAACGATAAAAATCAACTAAGGCTGAGTCGGTTCGGTCGGTCACATCAATTTTTTCTTCTTTTTTTTGCGGAGCACCGGGTTCCTACCGTTGCAAGTCGAACGGAACCCGGTTTATAAAATATCCGAACTGACACAGCCTTAAAATCAACAATTGGGGATAAATGCGACTGATAGCTAAAGTGATGCAGATTGTTTGTATAATCAAATCCAACATGTAGCGAAACTACATAACATAAATTAAAAATAGCAAAGAAAATAGGATTTCTCCGGGATTCGAACTCGCGACCTTCTGATTTCTACACAGGAACAAATATTTTTACCAAGAAATTAGTACACGCATGACAGAACAAATTATAACAAGAATGTATAAACATGACCACGATGACGAACAGCGTGGGTCGAAAAGTATTTGAGCTATCAGTAGATACAAGAAGAGCCAATCAGTTAAATAAATCATTAATTAACTAGTTTCTTAACATAGAATAGAATCGGAAACATTATACATTATTCCACTTCAGAGAATGGTTCATCTCTTGATAAATCAATATTTGTCAAGCATTGAACCATGTGTCTTCACAAGAATCAGTCTTCTCTATCCAGGAAAATAATGTCATTTCATAACATTATAGTTGACAATTTATATGGCATCGTCTAGCTGACAACCCATCCGTTGGTTGCACAACCAATCTGCAATTCTTGTTCGTTGTTTTGAGCAAGTGATGGCGCTAGACCTGATGCTAAAAATCACTGCTAAAATTATGAATTGACATGCGCGCTTGGTCGTGTGGGAAGTGCATGAAAGCACCGACCCGTTACGGACAAGAATACCTGTCGCGTCGATTTTTGATGACGCATTGTCGCTATCTTGATAATGTTTGCGCCTTTTTTTCTTGAAATCCACCAAATTAGTCTATACCGTTGTATTCCAGTTAAAGGCTGAGCTTTAGTAACCGTAACCTGCACAATAAGATTACAAACTAATAGTTATAACTCCATCATGCTCAAAAGATATAGGAAATTACAAACGACTAAGTAAAAAGCCTGTTATCATTAAAAAAGAACCATTAAAAAACAAGAGGGCGCTCTCTAAAAAAGCATTGGTTTTAACCAGCTTTCATACGAGTTTATGCATGTGATGTTTTGTTAAAATAATGATTAAATAGAGAGATCATCGAAAACTATTTAAAAACCTCTTTTGAAAATGTTTGTTAATGGGTAAGCAATTTTTTTGTTTAAATCATCGAATAAATCTGGGCCCCAGATTTATTCCGATATATTTATTGATATTTCAACCGTTTCTGAGCCGATTTTTATCTTATATCCTGTCATTAAAACTATATGCTCTTTCAAATTTTACACTCAGTTTTTTATTCTATTACATAACACTCGTACAAGTATTCAGAGGGTTAGCATTTCCGAATGTCTCGGACAGTGCATTATCACAAAAGGTATTCAAAGTAGTTAAAATTCCAACGACTGGAGTTCGCTATCGCGCCTATAAAGGGGCACGTTCTCAATAGGTATTCATCTTTCTTTAGTGTGACGACAGTGCAACTATGTCGAGTGACGAGATTATAGAGGAATCGGAGCTGAAGCGCTAGGAGGAGAATTTTGCCTGCCCGGGCCGATCGGCCAAGCCTGAGCTGAGGCGACCGTAGGAGGAAGCGACCCGCTTGGCTGGCCAGCATGATGGCCTTGGTTGGTCAGCAGGGTGGCCGTAGTAGATCGCTCTTTTCATCCACATCGACGGCCTTTAACAGCGACGATTTGCTTAACGTTATGGTGGGCAGGCAGAGGGAGTTTTTAGAACCCATTATTCCTTGATGCTTAATGCGCCTGCTTACAGGCAGCTCGGCTATACAGGGTAATAACATACTGTACAGTATCATGTATGATGCGCCTAGGAGAAGAATTTCTAACTTGTTGTTTTCTATTAATTTATATTGGGAAAACAACGGGTCAGTCGTATGACCCACTTGCAACGTTCGAATATACCCCACTTGTATGGGGTAAGTGGTAGCTAACCCAGTTGTATGGGTTAAGTGGAATATAGCCCAGTTGTATGGGGTAATTGGAATCTACCCCAGTTGTATGGGGTATATAAGTAGAATCTACCCCAGTTGTATGAGGTAAGTGATATCTGCCCCAGTTGTATGGTAGGTGGACTTTTCCCCAGTTGTATGGGGTAAGAGGACTTTGACGCCATCTTCGAGGAATCAGAAACCGTGTTTTGTCCCGTAATAGTGCTTGGTGGGAAGACTATAAGTAGTAGCCAAGCGGGCAGCCTACCTCCAAGAAGGACGCAATCGAGAAGGTTACACGAGTAATGTGTATTAATCGATCTCTATTGCCGTGGCCACCCGTGCCCCTCAAGTGGGCCAGAGATTCGGGGCTCTCTTCCATCGGTTGCCGGGCGAGCAACGCCTAAATGCAAGAAGGCATAGGCTACAGGCAAATGATACATACAGGTATCGACGAATGGCCTCCAGACTATATGTGTCATGTTATTATGCATTGCGGATATTTTTAATCCGATCAAGGCGCCCGACGGGTAAAGGAGGTAGATGCATGTCGACAAATGTCGACGGTTAGCCTTGGATGGTTTGACTATGACGGGACAATTACGCCAGTTGCCAGCTGGGCATGAGGCGCCGGGAAAGCCTCAATCGGTACCCCCAACCACCGGTATCTCGGCTTGCGTGTTGGGTCGGTTTCCGTTTAGCCAAAACCAGCCCCTCCCCTAACACATTCCCGTGTACAGGCGGGGAGGCTCAATTTTCGATGCACATGATGGTGCATCATGGGTATTGAATGCTATATCAGGTTGTGAATGTATTTAGTCCAAATGCCTATTCAATAAGCCAGTTCGTAATTAGAGCAAGGAGCCCGGAAGACGCCACAGGCCCGTCACAGGTCATAGGTCACTATACCACACAGAGCTAGCTCGCGCGCGCGACACTACCACCCATTCGTACACTGTACCGTTCAAAATTGAACGCCAGGTTTTAGACGTGTTCGGCAAGGAAAATAGACGGGATAATGGGGATATAATACTTGTTTCTACATTGTGTGGTCTTAAAATCAAGAGAGTCGGTAATCATTATCCGTTTATATGGATTGTAAATCACATAAACGAAATTATTTGCGGACAAAAACTGTTTGGGCGTTGGATAGGGCAGCGAGCGGAAGACGATGATTTCCCCTGTGCGTGCTACCCGCCCGCCCCGCAGCCGGCCCAGCTAGCCAGGCCAGCAAGGCTCGGTGAAATTATGAGTATAAAAATTTATGACTGGAATTTATAAAAAAAAATATCATCATTACGAGTGAATAACATAATCTGGCATAATCTATTAAACAGGTTATTGTTCTATGAAATAGTACATAATATGATATTTACCTTTGATATGGTGAATACCAAAACGATGGGCTGATTTTGATCCAGATCCAGATCCTTAAAAACGTAAACAAACAGTTCGCGTTCGCTTTCAATTGCACGTGTGGCTCCTTCTGCTTTAGTTACGACAGCTGATTGCATATGTAGTGCATGCGGCGCGGCGCCGTGCTGCGAGAGCCGTATGCGATAAAGTCAGTGGCATTTGAGTTTCGAAAAATGTTCATAAAAATTAAGTTTCTTGCAGTACGATGTGACAGAAATGATCGAATTTGTTGGAAATGTTAGCCAGATGGTGTCGATTCATACCCTTTATGTCAGATAGGACTTTCGTCATAAAGCATACAACTTTTGTTCTGCAATCTTCATTATTGGAAGGAGATTGAATCTTAAAACAGGGAAGGAAATAAACATTGCGATATGGGTGACATGTTATTTAAACAGAGTACTTAGTTAAAGTGCATGGCTTCGCCAGCTTTATTGGCTCACTTTTGTTCTTTCGTGTTGGAAGAGTACATATAGTCCGAATACAACACGGAAGCTTGGAAGGTGAATAAGAAGTCGGTCGCCAGATGACCTTTCTTCCCATATTCATGACCCGCCAGTCACAGAAAGCATGTTAGGGTCTTTGTGTCAGAATGACTATTCCCTTTTTCAGGGGGTTTGTGTCCCAGGGATGACCTTTCTTCCCATATTCATGACCCGCCAGTCACAGAAAGCATGTTGGGGGCTTTGTGTCAGAATGACTATTCCCTTTTTCAGGGGGTTTGTGTCCCAGGGATGAATCAGCGTAATTATATTGATGCCCTCGGACGTCTTATGACATTGTATAATAGATCAATCGCTGCTAAACATGTGTAAGTGAATTTCTGGCATGCACACTTTTTGGTATACCAATATGGGCAATAGCACGGTGTTCGTCTTCTTTAATCAAATATGTGGCATGAGGAGTTGGATCTACTTTCACGGACCCCTGCGTTTCTGTGTTATTACACCTACGTTTGAACCAGATAACGATATAGACTGTATTTTTGCATCTAAAAATTACAAACGGGTCTCGGTATACGTCGGATAGGTGCTTGACTGCGAGCACGGGAGCCGAGTTCGAACCTAAATCGATTCCCCCAGTACAGCACTTGTGTCCTTCAGCAAGGCACGTTATCCATATTGATGCTCCCTACCCGGGTGCAATATGGGTACTTGACATGAATGAGGGTGTGTAAAGCATGAGTGCACTATAAAGTAGCACCTGCTGCAATGCTCCCCAGGGAATGGAGATAGTGCACAAGTGCGGATGGGTATCAGATGGCTGTGGTAAAAAAATAAAAAATAAAACAAATTTATATTAATTACAGGTCCCTATGGGACAAAAGCAAAAGCACCGAAGAGTCTTACCTGCCGGTAAATAAGATTATCGAAAGAAAAAAATAAAACAAAAACAAAAACACTATCCTAATGCACCTGTTATTGATAGTTGGCCGATATCATGGGATCTTCTTACTCGTTCTAGAACTCGTAATAACCTGCAGACAGATAATACACGATCTGCACTAATCATCGCCCGTTTGGAATACCCGACCGTGGCCTTAGTTTGTCGCCCGCTCATCCTTTTTCCTGCGAAAGCGGATTAGTACGCCGCATTGATAGTTTCGGGCGATGCTGGGATGCAGTGGACCCTTTGCCATGTTTGCGACTTGCTCTTTCAGGTCTGATCGGCCTCTCCTTGCGCGATCAGACTAGCAAGCAATCTGAATCAGCCTGACAGCAGTGGACTGAGCAGATCAGTCCACTCTCGATTTCTATAGCAACTAATGTTGAAATAATTTCTGACTAAGAAACATTCCTTAGGTAAAGTTACTATCGGTTCATACAGATTTTCTGTTTTCTGTTGTTCTTCACATCACATCGATGGTCGTGCAGTGGGACAACATCCCCTTGTACTAATTGGTACTAGTGGACGGAATATTCAGTCATGGCCTCACAAACCTTCGTATAGACACGCTTCTGGCTAATCTATAGAATTGAGTTTAAATATATATATATATATATATATTTGTTTTAAATATTCTTTACCAACTACTAAGTAACCCGAATATGTTACCTTCACAATTTACAGAAATTGGTATATCATATACTTGTACTGGCTTACAGGTCACAGACTTTGTCGTGTTTCTTCATGTTCAATAAATGACAGTAAGGCGACATTCTTCGATGATTTGTTAAAGACGACGTCAACTATAAGTACCGTCTGAAAGATAGGATTATCCGCATATACATCGAATAGAGAACTTGTGTGTTATCCACTCCATTTATGACGTTTACCGCTGGCCTAGTTCCGCGAGATGAACAATAATTGTTACTTGGATTCTGCTAATAGAATAGCAGCAACACAACCATGAGACAAGATGAAGAAGTCCTCTTCATTGTTCTACATTTTGACCAATTAAATTTGGCCAGCTCTAATCATTATACTATTATTGCAACTATATTGAAATCATCCATGAGTCATCACTGAATAAACTTTACATGTATGCCACGGGAAAGTCTCAAGAGTAGAATAATAAGGAACAAAATTCTTCGTTTTGCGAATCTGGGATATGCATCAATTTGATATGCCTGACCTAGTACAGCATAGTTCTTGTAATTATTGGCATGCATAGTATAACCTGCATGTGTGTTCAGCGGTGAAATTGAAGTTGCCTAAATTAGCTAACAGTTTTCAATCCGCCATAATCCGGTCAAGGAGCGAGGGTTGCATAGAGATCAGTTAGCACCGCTATAATAGCTTACATGATGAGCGAGATCATACGCAGATGGAAGCTTGTAAATCAGCAAAAACGGTCACATCGACCTATTATCCTTTTTAACGTTGTAAGATCAATGTCACTCCACAAAGTGGAGGTTTTAAGCCACACATTGTTCAGGCAAGCTCTAAGATTGTTTTTTCGTTTATATAGGACAATAATCTTGCAACCTATGTATTTTGCCTTGCAAAAGGCGGACAGTATCTTTTAGTTTAGAAGCGTGAACGTAATCAAGAAAAGACATTTGTATATTATTAATAACTTTCTTTACCTTTCGCCGACGTCTACAAAGAGATTGACTCGCTCCAATGTATTGCGATTTTTTGTGGAAAACAGGAAGAAGAAAAACAAACAGACAAATTTAGGGGTATGATTTTACCTCTGATGATAGTAGTTCAATCATCGTAATGAACTATTCTGTGACGTGCTTTCTGTTCATGTCAAGGCCTATAGCTATAGTATATTTCGGGTCAACTTCTGTATCTTACTTTGAACATGCTAACCCTCTGAATACTTGTACGAGTGTTATGTAATAGAATTATTAAATTATGCAAATAATATGAAGTATAATTTGAATTCTATTAATAATAATGAAGTACAAGTAGAAGAGGGTCCCACCCTGTGACACTTTGGTGTAACCCACCCAGTATACACTGGCACAGAAGTTGACATGATTGACAAAATATGATTTTGCAATGTCCTATACCTATATTATAAAATGGGTTTGGGCTTAGTGGTATGTTTCAGCGCATTTTGGATATTTGAGATGGAAGGTGCGCTATATTATCATTTTTGTTATTATCACTGATGATCAGTGAGACTGCATAAATATTTGTTTGAATTATTCGCTTAAACCTGTGAAAAGATGAATACCTATTGAGAACGTGCCCCTTTATAGGCGCGATAGCGAACTCCAGTCGTTGGAATTTTAACTACTTTGAATACCTTTTGTGATAATGCACTGTCCGAGACACTCGGAAATGCTAACCCTCTTCTATTTGTACTTCATTATTATTCATAGAATTCAAATTATACTTCATATTATTTGCATAATTTAATAATTATCTCACAAAAAGATATTTCGTGCAGCGCACTCTATACCAAATCTGAACTACCCCTTTATTAGGGTTCCCGTGTTTTTATTTTCCTGAAGCGCCAATGGAAAATGTAATATACAGTACGTTGCAGCTGCTAAAACGCATGGGTTTTTTAAAAACGGAAATCTGGTAGGATTGAATAAAAAAATAACGTGCTTTTCTTAGTATAGGTTTTCCCGTCCAATTTCGTTAAAATAGCACTCAAATGGTCATTAATAGCACGCGATTTAGAACGAAATTGAATGAAGATCAGGATCGTGTTTTAATTAGCAAATAATTTAATTCAATTTGATTTTTGGTCTGTGCGATTGCTAACTTTGGTCAAACCGAATTGATATAACACCACTCAACTTAGAAAAGCGGGTAAAGAGCATTCCATTTCGTCTACAAAGGTACAATGTAGGCGTTTATACATTCCAGTTCGTCTAAGGGCGAACATCTTTGGAATGTGCGCAATCCTTTTCATCAATTTCTTTACCTGTATTTTTTTCCAATAAAGTTACTCGCTCGATGAAAATAAAGTACATGAAAATAAGCACTGTGTGAAAAATGGAAATGAAAATAAAAACATGAAACAAGTGTATGAAATAACATTACATTACATTTACCAGTTAAAATGAGAAAATGTGAACAATAATTAGCAGTGTTTAGCTAAAAAGAAAGACTAAAATAAGTCTTAAAAATACATAAAAGAAATAGATTAAGAAATGACCTAAAAAAAGACATTGGGTGGGGATAGTGGTGGGGGAGTGATGGAATAATGAGAAATAAGGAAGTAAATTGCCCCCCCCCCCCCCCGCCTTCATAATGCGTCATACTGTATGTTCTGATCGTTCTCATTTGAATGCTAGATGTGCTAAGAAGCACGCCTGAAATCGAAATAGAAAACCCAAATCGGTCCGAAATCTAAGGTCAAGCAAACTGGCACGAATTTGAATGACGGATGTGTATTGCCAAATTGTTTGACATTCTGACCAATTTGAATACGCTGTCGTTGCAAACTGAATGCAATTTGACGAATATGAATGTTCTGGAGTTTAAAATTGAACAGTGACAACAGCAGGCTTACAAAAATCACTTGAACTTGAATGACATATAATGAATATGCCCGCTATTTTGACGAAATTGGCCGGGAAAACCTATATTACCTCCAATATACACACACAGTAAATCCTGACCTTTTCATCGACTGTCGTTCAAATTGACGCCTCTTTGGTCATTTGAATTATTTTGGTTGCACATCCGCGAATTCGACTGTCTATAAATTAAGTTGTGTGTCGATACACGAACTCTAAAGCGTATACACGATTTAGACTGCACTTATTCTAAATTTGAGAGAACGTGTGCGCGACAAAGCGCGACTTTGAATGACCCTAAACATGCTAAATGAATGCGACTGTAAAAAGTACGAATTTGAACGGGAAAACCTACATTTGTAAGGAAATGCACTTGCCGAAACAGAACAATACTTGGAATACTTAACACCTATTGTATATCTTGTTTATTCTAAATTATGATGATCATCGGTAATATACTACAGTATGAGTTGTTTGAACACTCACACTCCTCTTTGTTTGGTTTTCTTTAAATTTGTGTGTGTATAATTATTAATTCTTTTAATAATTTCGATCATTGTGCAATTTCTCCCTTACTATTACTATTATGTTGTAATATATGTGCTTGGGTTTTGTGTACCGAATGTGATTGTACTATTCGTTCATGAGCTCTTTGTCAATATGCTAAGTAGATTTCATATTAGCTTACCTGTGATCAGTTTATATATTTGGATTTGCTTACGCCTGAATACGTTAAGATGTATTTTTTGTTTAGAATATTATAAGTTTTCCCGCCCAATTTCGTCAAAACAGCACTCAAATGGTCATTAACAGCACGCAATTTAGAACGAACTTGAATGAAGATCAGGATCGTGTTTCAATTAGCAAATTATTTCATTCAGTTTGATTTTTGGACTGTGCTATTGCCAACTTGTGTCAAACCGAATTGAAATAACACCATTCAACTTAGTAAATCGTGTGAAGAGCATTCGATTTCGTCTATAAAGGTCAAATGTAGGCGTTTATACATTCTATTTCGTCTTAGGGCGAACATCTTTGGAATGTGCGCAATCCTATTCATTAATTTAGTTCTGATCGTTCTTATTGGAATGCTAGATGTGCTAAGAAGGACGCCTGAAAACAGGGGCGTCGATCCTGGGGGGGCAGGGGGGGCGGTCGCCCCCCCCCCCCAATGAAAATATTGGGGGGGGGGGGCGAACATATCATTTCGCCCCCCCCCCCCCAATAATTCCAAAAATGAGGAAGAAAAAAATCGAGTGATATAATGCCAAAGAGGGGAAAGACATATTTATCAATAATTAATCTTCAAAATAGCCGTTTTTTAGTTTGAAAAGGACTGTTAATCTCTTTTTTGCCGCGCGCTTCGCGCGCATACAGTTTCTCATAATGCAAGTTTCATTTTGGTTGCGGGAACTAACCTTTCGAAATGTTTTGGGCAGTGTAATTTCTCAAACACACACCTCAAACGAAGTTTATTAAACCCTCATCTATAGATAGCACACCGTCACAGAAAATAAAATAATCTGAAATATATCTTTCAGTCAATTCGGTCCATATGCGCTGAACGCAAATCAAATTGGAATATCATGTCCCCCCACATTTGAAAGTGGAGGAGATTGTCCCCCTTCCTTTGTCATTATGTATGTTTGGTTCCATACTTATATACTTCATATTACGTGAAATTTCTGCCTCAGGTGTGAACCAAATCGCACAATTTCACGCCCAAAAATACAAAAGCTCCCTACTGTGGGAGGGGGACACCCCCTCCCACACCCTCCCCCGCTCGGTCGCTTCGCTTCCTCGCAATGTCTCTCCTCCACTTTTGAGAAGTTGTTGACGCCCTTGCTTAGTTTCATGGGAGCCCAATGCTCTAGACTATATTGACGGCTCTATATTATATAGTATACAGGATCACGTGGATCCATCTCATGCAAGGCTCAATCTTCTCCTCGCTATGCCCTTTAAAAATACGTTACGATTAGGTTCACTATTTTATACAATTTTAACACCCATGATAGGAGTTGCACATGTCTGAAATCTAAAAGCTTCCGGGGGCTCCGCCCCCTGGACCTCCATTATTGTCCCCAAATGTGGGTGCCCCCCAAAGTCAGGTCTTCGAGCCATCAAGACACTTTCAATGAGCGCATAATAAAACTTCCGGGCATGCCAATGTGGGGCTTTTAGCTCTCTCAGTGGTCACTCGGGAAAATTTTTCAAATTTCGCCCCCCCAATCGCAAAAACGGATCGACGCCCTTGCCTGAAAACGAAATAGAAAACCCAAATTGGTCCGAAATATAAGGTCAAGCTAACTGGCACGAATTTGAATGACGGATGTGTATTGCCAGATTGTTTGACATTCTAACCAATTTGAATACGTTGTCGTTGCAAACTGAATGCAATTTGACGAAGATGAATGTTCTGGAGTTTAAAATTGAACAGTGTAACCAGCAGGTTTACAAAAACCACTCGAACTTGAATGTCATATAATGAATATGCCCGCTATTTTGACGAAATTGGGCGGGAAAACCTATATTTTAAAAAGTACAGAGTATCATGTTACAAGTCACAAGATGAATAATAAACCCGGGGGGGGGGGGGGGGGGGGGTGAGGGATGTCCGTTGACAAATTTCGAAGGCGAGACCGAGAATTTTAAACATTTTCGAGGCAGAGACCAGGATTCTTCGCAATTTTCGAGGCCGAGACCATCGGTAATGATGGTCGAGACCGCTAAAATGTGGTCTCGAGACCAGCTACAAGTTGTAAAGGGGGGGGGGGGGGTACGCCTATGATTATACATGTCTATAATCTATCGTATCATGTTGAATAATAAAAAGCTTTTTTAGGTTGTAAACTTTAATTTATAATTCTGTCTTTTTATTGCTTAAATTAGCGTTTTGAAAGATGTGATTGTGTGACTAAAACGCCATTTATTTGTTTACACTTTTTTTAAAAGTCATACCTTGTTTTTATTAAAGGGATCTTGAATAGTAACATTATCCAAATCCACAAATCTTACATAGAACTAAAGGCCCGAATTCTCATCCGTGGCTCAACTTTAGTCCGGCCTAAAAAGAAATAGACTACCGGTAACCAATTAAACCGCTTTGCACCTGTGGACTTATTGATTGATGCTATTCCCCACCGGAGATATTCTTATTTTTTCCTTTCATTATCCAGTCAATCCCTTGAGTTCTGCCTATAGGCATTAGGACAATGGGTCCCTTGAAATTCAAGTCATGGTATAGTCGGTCATCAGCCAAATTGCGTCCTGGATGATCCAGGATATGGTATTGCTGGTGACCGGTTATACTCTTACTGGATTAGCAAGCAGCCCTTGTAAATTCCTAAGCAGAACTAAAGTGATTGACTGGATAATAAAATGAAACAATAATAATATATATGGTGGCTAATAGCAACAATCAATAGGTCTGCAGGTGCAAAATGGTTTAACTGGTTACCGGTAGTCTTTGTCTTTTTAGGCCGGACTAAAGTTGAGCCACTGATGAGAATTCAGGCAAATGGGTTCATTCTTACCTTGTTGTATTCGTATGTCCAATAAGAGATTGTAACAGGTTTCTGATTTTCGAATTTCCCTTTTGTCAAAGAGATATTTACTATCGAAGTGTTCAGATTTGTAAATACCCACCGGCAAATTATAGCTGTGTACAAAGTCAGTGCAATAAAAAACATCACTTTGCATTATCGCATATTACTTGGCCATATACTCAGTGGATATACCAGATTACAACAATACACAAGTTTATCAACCATTCGTCACTTTTTGCAACATGCCAACAAAGTTACTAGATCCCTTTATTTATAACAATGGTTCCACGTCTTTCAAATCAAATTAGACTCATGATTTATCGGCACTTGTGTTCAGTTTCTAGTTGTGATTGATGTACAATTCAGTATTTCATATTGATAGGCATGCAAACAAAAGAAAACAATTTCATACGACATTTCTAAAGTAGGTTTCTGTCTCAGGCTGCCCGGGTAAAGTAAATGTCTAATAGAAAGTAAATATGGAATGTATGTGTCAAAATGGAAACAAGTGAAATGTCATGTGTTTCATTTGTTCTTTAAAGGGATCTAGTATATATACGTGTTTGTAATTGAAAAGTTGATGAAGGGTCGATGTCCTCTGGCTAATGTGTGGAAATCTCATGTAAAATTAATGGCATATGGCCAAGTAATGAGCAAAAAAGCAAAGTACTATAGGTTTTCCCGCTCAATTTTGCACTTTTTTCAATCGAATTCATTTAGGGTCATTCGAATTCTCGCGTTGCCGCGTAATCGTTGGTATCGGTCTTCCAAATTCCGAATAAGTGCATGCGAATTCATGCATACGCACACGCTTTCGTGAATAGGCACAGAAGTTCACGTATGGGCATTCGAATTCGCGAATGTGCAGCCAACTGTCAACTGCCCTTTCGCGAATTCGAATGACCATTGATTAAAAGGTATGCTCTTTGTGCAAATTCACTTGCTCCTACGTGAGTTTGAACGACTATTTACGAATTCGATTGCTGCTTTGGTACGGCGATCGCAAATCGCGCGAATTCGTTTGCTCCTATTATCAATTCGAATGACACAATCGCGAAATTGAGCGGGACAAATCAGACTCATAGCCATAGGGACACGGGTGAGATGAGCCAAACTTGTTTGTTTTACACAAATCAGAAGCTAATGTCATACTTATATTCGTTACCAAAATACAAAAACAACAACAATAACACATGTCATACTTGTATAACCAGCAAAACGACAACAACAAGACATGGAAGATATAACTGCAAATTAGTTTGATCGATTTAGACAACATTTCTAGATTCCTTTAATAAAAATCTTCCTGGAGATAAAATGTCAATGCTAGTTTTACAGATCCTCTCTAAGCGAACATGGTTTTGGTTTCGTATGTATTGTACTGATTAAGGACCGTAATAAAAACTTAAAGATTGCCATAGTATCTACGAAAGTACATTCCCTGTATTGAAAGTACACATTATATACGGGGTGGCCCAGAAAAAACGGAACGAAATGTTAACAAACTCGTGGCCAAAAATTTGCCTCATCTCTTTCCAGAAGGAATGGGGAATCACATTGTGACTTAACATTATTGTCATTCATGTTATATTTATCCGGGTAATGAGCATATAGTCACAATCTACAAAAAAGGGGACAAAGCAGATTGTGGGAACTATCGTGGAATATCGCTTTTGGCAGCCACAGGAAAGATATTCGCCCGTGTTTTCCTGCAACGTCTCTCCAACAAAGTTGCCGAGGCCATCCTACCTGAGAATCAGTGCAGCTTCCGACCGAATCGCAGCACTACAGACATGGTCTTTGCAGCTCACAAAATCTAAGAAAATGCAGAGCACAGAACAAGGGCCTTTACTTCGCCTTCTTTGATCTCACAAAGGCCTTTGACACAGTCAACAGGGAGACACTTTGGACAATCTTGGCAAGATATGGCTGCCTTACCAAATTCATTAACCTCATCAAACTACTGCACGAAGGCATGCAAGGAAGAGTGAAGTCAGACAATGTCCTATTAGAGCCATTCAGCATCACCAATGGAGTCAAACAAGGCTGTGTGCTAGCATCTTCACTCTTTGGCATCACTGCTGTCATACAGGAAGCATCCGGAAACAACAGGGGTATCTACATCCGCTATCGCTCAGATGGTAAGCTGTCCAACCTCTCTCGCCTCAGAGCAAACACCAATGTAAAACGAGAATTTGTTAAAGAACTTATGTTTGCCGATGACTGTGCGATAGCAGCGCATACCGAATAGGACATTCAGGCTCTTACGGTTTCCTTCGACAGTAATACATCTATATATGGCCTAGCAATCAGCATAGAGAAGACCGAAATCCCGTGCCAGCTCCCACCCAGAGCTCACCATGACATTCCAACATACATATCAGGGGTCAGAACCTGAAGTCTGTACAATCATTTAGATACCTCGGTCCTCGGCAGTACGTTGTCTTCGAGTGCTACTATGGATGATGGACAACTCGCAGAATTAGCCAGGCCAACGCTTCCTATGGACCCCTCCGGTCAAGAGTTCTCAACGACCATGAAATTAGACTTGATAAGAAAATCCGAGGAAATGAATCAGTTGTCCTGTCTTCTCTACTATACGGCTGTGAAACATGGACTATGTACAGCATATACCCGATGACTGCGATCGATAATGCGAATCCGGTGGCAATACCGTGTTTCCTACACTGAAGTCCTCTACAGAGCCCAAGTCCATAATACATGAAGCCAAGGTAGCCAAGACCCAACTTCGCTGGACAGGCCACGTAGTGAGGATATCAGTTGATCGGCTCCCCAAGAAGATCCTGAACCTAAACATGGGAAGAGATCAGTTAGGGGCATGGCCCTGGGAAGCGGGGGTGCGGGGGGTGCTGCAGCACCCCCGGAAATTTTTCAGGGGGTGCGCAGCACCCCCTGCAATTTTTTTTGTATGTTATAATGATATCATTATGCTTCGTTTACGAAATTGTCACACAGCCGAAGGCCACAATAAACGACAGTCAGCAAATAAACGAAACAATTCTGCTGATTTTTTTCTTCTGGCTTGTCAGAACAATTTGAAGTAGTAAAAGGGCACCCCAAATAGAGATCCATCAAAGCAAGGGTAAGATAATGTTGAGAACCTTTTGCCCCCATCTTGAAAATGATCCTTCTACATCAAGCGCATCATTTACAGATCCGCCTAACCATACAAAAATACGCCAGAAACAACAGTTCCACTATAGGAGATACACATGGGATCAACAGCGTGTGTTTTAGTGTGTCCACGGGCGTATGATCTCGGGGGATAGGGGATACGGTGGGGGTACTCAAGTATATATTGGGTATACGGGGATGTGCCGCTGGGAATGGTGACTTTTTCAAGAAAGATCCTTAGACATGGGACCCATTTTCATAAAAAAACCTTAGACATTGGTGCCTTTTTTCATTTATTCCTTTTCCGTCTTTTCTCCCTCATTTTCTCCGGGATTTTGGGATTTGCCGATGTGAAATTGCTGAAATTTTCAAGCTCGCTCCGCTCGCTAGCATACATAATATTTCACAACCTGTTTATATATAACCCTTCATAACGCCATATCATAAGCAATAAAAACGAATATACCCATATACAATTATATTGAAACAAATGGCAATTTTCCGCTGTGAAATGGCTAAAATTTTCAAGCTCGCTCCGCTCGCTCACATAATATTTCACAACCTCGGGTGTTTATAATTGCCAAAGTTCCCTGGTGTAGGAGGGGGACAGCCCCCTCCCAAACCAGTGGCGGATCTACAGGGGGGAGGGGGTTAGGGGGTTTAAACCCCCCCCCCCTTGGGCTGCCGGGTGAAAATGTATCAGTGAAAAAAGTGAACAAAAAGTGACAAAAAATCACTTACGGGGGTTCAAAATAGCAAAAGAAATTCGCCGCTTCGCGGCTCGTGGACGAAAGTGAAAAAAATGTGAAACAAAATCACTTACGGGGGTTTAAAATAGCCAAAAAAAGTCGCCGCTTTGCGGCTCGTCGACAAAAGTGAAAAAAAGGTGAACAAAAATTCGCTTACGGGGGTTCAAAATAGCAAAAAAAGTCGCCGCTTCGCGGCTCGTGGACGAAAGTGGAAAAAAAGGTGAAAAAATCGCTTACGGGGGTTCAAAATAGCAAAAAAAAATCGCCGATTCGCGGCTCGTGGACGAAAGTGAAAAAAAGGTGAAACAAAATCACTTACGGGGGTTTAAAATAGCCAAAAAAAGTCGCCGCTTCGCGGCTCGTCGACAAAAGTGAAAAAAGGTGAAAAAATTCGCTTACGGGGGTTCAAAATAGCAAAAAAAGTCGCCGCTTCGCGGCTCGTGGACGAAAGTGAAAAAAAAGGTGCAAAAATCGCTTACGGGGGTTCAAAATAGCAAAAAAAAATCGCCGATTCGCGGCTCGTGGACGAAAGTGAAAAAAAGGTGAAAAAAAAAATCGCTTACGGGGGTTCAAAATAGCAGAAAAATTCGCCGCTTCGCGGCTCGTGGACGAAAGTGAAAAAAATGTGAAACAAAATCACTTACGGGGGTTTAAAATAGCCAAAAAAAGTCGCCGCTTTGCGGCTCGTCGACAAAAGTGAAAAAAAGGTGAAAAAAAAATCGCTTACGGGGGTTCAAAATATCAAAAAAAGTCGCCGCTTCGCGGCTCGTGGACGAAAGTGAAAAAAAGGTGAAACAAAATCGCTTACGGGGGTTCAAAATAGCAAAAAAAGTCGCCGCTTCGCGGCTCGTGGACGAAAGTGGAAAAAAAGGTGAAAAAATCGCTTACGGGGGTTCAAAATAGCAAAAAAAAATCGCCGATTCGCGGCTCGTGGACGAAAGTGAAAAAAAGGTGAAACAAAATCACTTACGGGGGTTTAAAATAGCCAAAAAAAGTCGCCGCTTCGCGGCTCGTCGACAAAAGTGAAAAAAGGTGAAAAAAATTCGCTTACGGGGGTTCAAAATAGCAAAAAAAGTCGCCGCTTCGCGGCTCGTGGACGAAAGTGAAAAAAAAAGGTGCAAAAATCGCTTACGGGGGTTCAAAATAGCAAAAAAAAAAATCGCCGATTCGCGGCTCGTGGACGAAAGTGAAAAAAAGGTGAAAAAAAAAATCGCTTATGGGGGTTCAAAATAGCAGAAAAATTCGCCGCTTCGCGGCTCGTGGACGAAAGTGAAAAAAAGGTGAAACAAAATCGCTTACGGGGGTTCAAAATAGCAAAAAAAGTCGCCGCTTCGCGGCTCGTGGACGAAAGTGGAAAAAAAGGTGAAAAAATCGCTTACGGGGGTTCAAAATAGCAAAAAAAAATCGCCGATTCGCGGCTCGTGGACGAAAGTGAAAAAAAGGTGAAACAAAATCACTTACGGGGGTTTAAAATAGCCAAAAAAAGTCGCCGCTTCGCGGCTCGTCGACAAAAGTGAAAAAAGGTGAAAAAAATTCGCTTACGGGGGTTCAAAATAGCAAAAATTCGCCGCTTCGCGGCTCGTGGACGAAAGTGAAAAAAAAAGGTGCAAAAATCGCTTACGGGGGTTCAAAATAGCAAAAAAAAAATCGCCGATTCGCGGCTCGTGGACGAAAGTGAAAAAAAGGTGAAAAAAAAAATCGCTTATGGGGGTTCAAAATAGCAGAAAAATTCGCCGCTTCGCGGCTCGTGGACGAAAGTGAAAAAAAGGTGAAACAAAATCACTTACGGGGGTTTCAAATAGCAACAACAACAAATCAAATTTGCAAAAGCTCCCTAGCGTGGGATGGGGGACACCCCCTTCCCACACCCCTCCGCCCCCCCTACGGTGCTCCGCTCCCTCGCAGTTTTGCCACGCCCCCAATCCGTTGACCGTATACGTACCACTTTAAAATTCCTTCCGACGGGCCTGTATATATACGTATATATATCTCAGCACCCCCGGTGAAAAAATCGTTCCCAGGGCCCTGGTTAGGGGCTAACATAAGCGTTTCAACATGTTCAAAGATACAAGGCAGCGCTCAAGAAGTGCCACATTGAAAACCAAATATATGACATGTATGAGAGGACACAGCAGCTAAACGAGCCAAATGGCGTCAAACAACTCGGCCAGGCGTTGCGATCCTCGAAAAGGAAGGAACAACTGCTGCAAAAGAAAACTGCAACTGGAGGCATCTAAGGCGCGAACAGCTTAAGGCAGCTCCACCGACTGACGACATCACACTCAAATGTGAGGAATACGGCCGGCAATACCGATCTAGGATCGATCTTCTCAGCCACAGTCGAGCACACCGACCACAAGCATGTTGCAAGTTACATGCATGTCGCTCACATGTAAACAAAACAAAAACACCTATTACTAGCCCCGTTCAAAACCCGTGGCCTTTTACGAAATGTGCTGAATACCTTGCTACGATAAGCGAATGATGCACATTTCCGGCTAAAATTGTGTTAAACCAAATTTAAAAAAAGCAAACACTGTGTTATTCAAATCTCTCTATAAAACATAAAATATCTATATCGTGAAACCATGTTGTTTCCGCGTCATGAAATATATTATGTCGTTCCTTTTTTCTGGGTCACCTCATACTGCCTCTTCAACTTGATGGTCTCAACATTAACGATAATCACTTCCTTCTTTCACATCGAATGGATTGCGGAGCATGGCATTTTAGCTCTTGGTCACCTGGCATATCACTTCTGAAGAAGCAAACTCGCATCATTATGCCCTAGTTTGATACATTATACACATCAAATTAAAGGGAGAGTTCTGGTAAGGAGAGTACAGTTTTAGTGAAACTGAATTTTAGTAACCAAAACCTGCATCATTACATTACAAACTAATAGTTATAACTAGAAAGGAACACAAAATTACAAATGACGTAGTAAAGATCATGTTATCATTCAAAAAGAGCCGTTAAAACGTAAGAGGGCGCTCTCTAAACACTCATCGGTTTCAACCATTTTGAATAAAATATTGTGCATGTGATGCTTTGTTGAAATAGTGATTAGATAGAGAAATAACCAACAACTATTTAAATACCTATTTTGTAACTTTTTGAAAAGAGGAAGCATTTTTTTGAATTTTTAACGGCTGGTTCAAAATTCTCTAATAAACCCGGGGCCCCGGGTTTATTACAAATTGTTATATTTATGGATATTTCAGCCGTTTCTGAACCGATTTTGATCAAACAAAGATGATTTTATTGTTTAAATATTATGCTCTTTCAAATTTTACACTCAGTTTTTCATTACCTCACAAACCAATTAAATAGTCTAGCGCCCTCTCTACCAAAACTCAACTTTCCCTTTAACTCGAGCTAAATACGAATCTTTATACATTGCACATTGGAAGCTAAATTCAAAATTCACCATGGATTACGCAATCTATATCACTCAATTGTTGGTATATTATACACTTGTATACAATATCACGGGTTGTGATTCAATGACAACCTGCAACCTTCCAGGCCTTGCAAGGTTTGAGGAGGAACCAACCGATGTGACTGTCATCGAGGGTGATAACGCAACTTTCACGTGTACGGTGTCTAACTACAACCAGCAAATCGATTCTGTATCGTGGATTTTGCTAAACCCATATAATAACGGGAACATTCTTCCAAGTTCTAAATACGTTGCTGACGGGGTATTACAGTCTACATATATATTTCCTAGAGTAGGGAGGACAAGGCTTAGCTTGCGATGTAGCATACAAACTTTTGACGCGGTTGGCTCCATTCGGACCTGTCATTCCAGAACGGCTGAACTCATCGTGAAGTTTATCCCAAGTGAAGATGATCTGTTTTGTAACCCTTCAGGGCCGATCTTAGCGCATGAAGGTGATACCTGTCAAATATCTTGCTTCATTTCATCAGGCAGTCTCTATGTAAACCTGTCATGGGATATCATCGGCTTGAATATTTCCCTTCCAGATAGCAGTTCGATGGAAGGTCATAACAAAACTCTGAAATACGATTTGCCTATTACAAACGCCTTGCATGAAATAGAAGTGATGTGCTCAGCGAGAAGCGCTGCGAGTGTTTCCTGCACAATCGGTCCATTTACCGTCCTTTCTAAACCACGAGTGGCTATTCATCCAGCAATAGTCCACATCACCTTTGATGATTTTGCCAAGACAGGCCTACAACTTGAATGCCGCGGTAATGGACATCCGCCAATCCAAGGATATGCGTGGGAATGCAACCCGGCGCACCTTGTTAACGGCTGTCATCAAAACAACCGCTCCATTAATATCTCAATCAGCGAAACTCTCAGAAATCAAACAATTGATGGTCAACTTGTCATAACTGTGCTCTGTTTTGCACACAATGATGAAGGCAAAACGAATTCATCTTCCAAACTAATAGTTAGGGACTCAGGTTATATGAGTCAAGGTATTTCCTTTGGGATTTGTGAAAACATCACTGTAAACGCTAAGGAATTGACGAAAGACATAACGTCAACACAATTTCGAAGAGAATTTGTCTGTGAGGTCAGTTTTTTTCAACTGCAATGTAGCTATCAACGTCGAAGATTTTATCAACAACAAACATTTAACCTCGATTAATGTCACTCTTGGTAACAATGCTACGCAGTCTTTGTTCACAAAAACTGTAGGGAATGGAGACTTGCAAAAAGGAACACTTTTAACCTGTAAAGTAAAGGTACTTTCGTTTACCTTGGGAGACACGCTCATGTTTACAAATGGTCCCACCGATTCATCAGAGATATCGAAGTTGACAATGCAAAGCGAACTCGACTTGAATTATGCACCTAAAATGACAATTTCAGTTGCAAAGGATAATAATTTCTTTACAATTTCCACCATGGTAGCAGTTGTTTCCGGAAGTCTAGTTATTGCTTGTATTTTCACAGTGATGGGTATAGTTCTCCACAAGTACGTGATAAGTCGAATAAACCAAACTGACATAATACAAATGAAAGAATGCTCCTCTTCGTGCACGGAAGCCAATCCTACCTTCGAATGTTCAAAGCTTGAGGGAACAGTCAACAGTGATTCTTTAGACCCATACTACGAGGAAGCTACCTTTCTCGGTGAATTTATCGATGGTCACGAAACTCAGCCTCGCAAACACGACTATGACAATAGGCATACATTTGATCATTTCTGCAGGAATACAGACATGAACCCACAGGTTGATCAAAGTTTGGACGCGTACGATTCTAGATATGACGGTTACGAGATACCATATTGTGCAAGAAGGTGGGAACAAGTACGAAGTGAGACTGACAGTGATCTGTACAGCAATCAGATCGTACTTGAAATGTATACGATGAAGACACATGGGCAAATAATGTCTCCATATGCATTGGGGAAAAAAGAATTCACTTTTCCAGAGCCACCACCATTCCCTGTAGCACAGTCTGGTAAATTTGAACAAGAATGATAGGCCTGTATTTGCTTCGAGTTTTGCAGCATAGTTTCCTTTATTAATATAACCTATTGAGCCACCCTAATGTGCACATTTTGTGACTGTTCAAAGCTAAATGACAATAATGGGAAACGCCAAACACACACAAAATTAAATTACGCTCTTATTACCAACCATGTGAAAGAATGTATTTTGTTTTACTAATATGGGATTATACAAATTTGGCCAGAAAAACGGCCTTTGATCGATATTGATCGATATCGCCGATGGTTGTATTTTGATATGCACCTTATAGAGCGCTGCATTGATCGATATCGCCGATGGTTGTATTTTGATATGCACCTTATAGAGCGCTGCGTGCAAAACCTATGGCAAATGCTGCCCACGTGGTGATGCATGCGAACGAGCGTATATGGCCGGCGTAGACAGGCCAAACTGGCGGTGAATTATTCTCCCAATGTCAGCGGCATGCATAAATGTTTCAACTGATATTTCTGCATTTAACGATACTTAGACTTGGGACATTTTCACACAAGCACTTTTTGTATACTATTTCAATAATTCTGATCAAATAGTTTGGCCAATAAAGATACTTTCGGTAACTCTCACAATACTGCTATTTGGCTTTAAAGTGATGCCTGTAAAGTGTCAGATATTGCACAAAATGACATTTGAAACTTCAATCCTATATCAATATCACTGTAAAATACAATTGAAAGATTTGTGAAAGTTTGAAAGAAAACGAACACTGTTTACCTAGTGAAAAAAACCGAATATTGAGTTCATATTTTATCACCGAATACTGATGGTCTGCCATACATTTGTCACAGTAATGAATGATCCGTTTGAGATATTCGCACCCGTGTATGTTTACACACGTAGTACAGAATTCATGGAATTTGCACTCGCTCGGCTCAAAGTTCAATCTCCGGAATGTTCTCACACACTCATGCGGACGTTCTCAGCTAGGACAATTGTACTTTTTTTTATCAAAAGCGTTAATCAACGTGATTGAAATAAAAGATTTAAATGATAATTATCTTCATACTAAAGGGACATTTGAAAAAATCAAACCCTTTTTTATTCTTCTTTTACCATAAGCTAAACAACACGGTAGAAGAGAAACGAGGAAGCTCCAAGTAATTTTCGTGGATTTGGACACTTTACAGGTATGACTTTAAGATGTTGCCATGAGTGCAGGCAATAGATAATTTGATCGTAGAATCTTGAAATTGGTGCACAAAAAGGTTTTCTATCTCCACTAAACTAAAATACTTGGCCGCGTGGTTTACAATTACATGTAGTTCGTCTCCATACTTAATAAGTTAAGCGTTGGGATAAGGGTTTAGATTAACTTTTGGGGTTGGAGATCATACTTGAAACATCATTAAGTTGAAACATCATTAAGAAACAATAAACCTATTATATGAAACAGCATGTGTCATGCTTTTTTAAAAATTTGATCCTCAGTTGTCATTAGCCAAGCTGTTGAATTTAACAATTTATTATGTTTGCGAAATTGTATGCATTTAAAGACCCTCTTCATATTATTCCTTTTTAGGTGCCACATTATGTATATATGATTATGAACGCACTTTCTGCATTTATACTCCATCTATGAAGAGATGTTTGTAAATTACAAGCCAAATCTTCAAATTGTTGTACAATAAAAAAGAATTTACAAGTTTCTTTCAGGTATATTATACTGTATATTAAATAGGTCAGTAACTTGTACTCACAGTTTATGAACAATGCATTGGAAATGCATGATCACACAATACAGTATGTTCCGTGAAAATATTTTTCACGGTATGAAGGTAAGATACAAGTATACATATTTGGTACCATACTAAATGGAAATAGTTGTGCTTTCAGATGCTCTTTGTTTGACCTATTTCCCTTCAGCGGAACCCGAATTATGTCGAATTGTATACGAATATACAAAAACTCATTCGTGCCGATTATCGTATTGGCACTGAAAATATTGATGGATATTCATTGCCGCATTTAGTCTTCTAACATTGAAGATTCTGTAAAGCCTCTGTTGATTAAACAATTATAATACTAATTACATGTAGCATTTATAGAGCGCCATGTCTCTAGGTGCCCTATGCAGAGGCGCATTATTACCCTTGGTCGTCACAACCCGCACAATTATCTTGTGCACCGTCTCTACTCCCAGGGGAGCATATACCCCAAGCTCTCCTTTGATGTAGAGCGCTACAGGCTAATTCAACACCCGACCAAGTACCCATTTATACTCCTGAAAATCTATTAAAATTGAATTCAGGTAATGGTAACAATACATTTAAGCATTATATTTCTACACTTTTATGCTCTGAAAAAAAATACGTTTGGGTAATTCATGTAATGCACAGAACGTATGATTGGCACAAAGTGGATCTCGCTTTACTGCAAACAAACGACTGTATCTCACGACTGACATACCCAATCTAGCTGGAAAAAACAACATCAGGAAGCCTGACTGTAAGTTTGTAATATGATACCAAATATGTATATTTCTGGATATACCTTCATTACTTAAAACAATATTTTCTGACTGTACCATTCTTTCTGGGACAAACTGTATAGTAAATTAATGAATCCAAATATGAGTGCATGACAAAATGGTTAAGAATGGAGTTGAACGAATTGACAAAATATTACGCAAATGTACTGAGCTTCCTTTTCTGTGTCCGCGGACATTTACTGCAATCTTAAAAGGTACAGTGTTACATATTATTGTACTTTTATCTTTGTATTGATTCAAAATAATGTACCCTAACATAAGCTAAATGTTTGCATTTGATCTACACCTCGCCTTAAGTTCTCCTCAAAAAATATAAATCGATGTCGTTGATTTATTGAAATGATATGTTACCAACAAATAATGACGAAGCATTTTGATTTTAGTAAATATATTTCCTTGTAAATACTCAAAGCGCAACCAATAAACTTCAAATTTACTTTGTTCGTTGTAGTAGAAATAGACAATGGCATGGAATAAAAATGGTTCCGTAAGTGGTGGTAATCATGGTAATGAATTACATTATTTATGAATTACACAACCCTTTGCAAAATGTTGGGTATCTATTTGATATCACAAAACGGTACCAAATCATATAATTACAGGGGCGGATCTAGGCGGATTTTGTTTGTGCTATTTTGAACCCCCGTAAGTGATTTTTTTCTTCACTTTTTTCACTGATACATTTTCACTTGGCAGCACAAGGGGGGAGGGGGGGGGGGTTAAACCCCCTAACCCCCCCCCCCCCTGGATCCGCCACTGAATTATGTGTTGTTCTTTGCCTAATGGTCCACTTTAACGCCTTGACAAGGAACAAACCAAAACCAAAAAGTCCTCGCCTTTTAGATGCCCTGATGATATATTTTTGATGATGTAATCCGAAGATAATACGATTTCCCCCAAATTTGAGGTGCGTTTTGCCCGAATATGTTTTGTTCTTCTTCAAATCTCTTAGGGGACTGCAGCCCCCAGCCCTTCGCTACCTACGCCTATGGTACTGTACATTGCGAGTAGACTATAATGTTATACCAAAGATAATTGCTTCATATTATACCTCTATTGTAATAAATTACACTTTAGACTTAAAGGGGTAGTTTAGTTTTGGTAGAGAGGGCGCTGCACATCACAATTTTTTTGTGAGGTAATGAAACACTGAGTGTCGAATTTGCGAGAACATGCAATTTTAATGGCAGAATAAACTTTATTTGGTCAAAATCGGCCCAGAAACGGCTGAAATATCAATAAATATATCTGACCCTATAATTATTTGGGGCCCAAATAATTAGCTGAATTTTTCAAAAAAATAAAAAAATGCTTGCACTTTTTCAAAAATGTTCAAAAGCGTTTTTTAAAATAGTTGTTGATGATCTCTCTATTTAATCATGATTTCAATAAAACATCACATGCATAATTTTGTATGAAAAAGGGTTGAAACCAATGCCTTTTTCGAGAGCGCCCTCTTGAGTTTAAATGGCTCTTTTTTAATGATAACGGGCTTTTTACTTAGTCGTTTGTAATTATGTATACCTTTCGAGCATGGTGGAGTTAAAACTATAAGTTTTATAATGTTACTGTCCATGTTTGGTTACTAAAGTTGTGCCTTACCAAAACTAAACTACCCCTTTAATAAAGTTACCATTAATTACTTTTACTCGTGAATACATGTACTTTGATTTATTGAAATTAGCAATTAATCATGCATGTAGTTTTACTTCTCTGTTTGTGCCTGTTGTATTAAAAGAGGAAATACTCATCCTACATTTAGTTTTTAAAAAGAAAATCTGGTATTTCTGTTTTTGTTAGAAATACATTAATAAAACATATTTAATGACATTACATTGAATTGAATAATAATGATGTTACCGATATGTAATACTACTAACACTAATAATAATGATACTACGACGACTGATACTACTACTACTACTACTACTACTACTACTACTACTACTACTACTACTACTACTACTACTACTACTACTACTACTACTGCTACTGCTACTACTACTACTACTACTACTACTACTACTACTACTACTACGGGCGGGCGGAATATTTCGTCTACTATTGTATTGTATTGTATTTCGTCTACTCGCCATTTGGCCCACTATGAATTTGCACATATTTATACTGAATTTTTTACTCATAATTAGTTTTATTATTTGCGTCATCTTTTATGTTCACGGCATGCTGACCTAAATTGCAAATCCGTCGTTTACCCCCTTTTTCGTTTTATCCTCATTTTACAATTAGCAAAGGACACTTTACTTTAATGTCATTGTAAAATGATTTTGAGAACTTGATCAATAAAGTATTGTGGTCATATACATCACACGTATCATACATAATTCACAGTGACAAATTTAACTTCGCCTTAAAGTGGCCGGGCAAACCAAACGCAAGTTATCTTCTGTTCATCTGTATTAGTGTACACATCAAATATTTGTAAACCGTTTGACCCAAACATATTTTATATATTTTAAAACATTTTAGTTTTTATTTGTCTCCATATTGCTAAGCCTCCACCTCTGAAAACCTCTCCAGAGTAAAATTATATTGTTAACTGGTTGTGACATCATCATTCATTCACTACTCAGTTACAAAGAAGTGACCTTCACCCAATCACAATAGCATCACACGTTGGAATGCAATGCCAACTCAAACACTTTCAATTTCAATAGCGTTTGCTATGTCAGAAGAAAATCAGTGTCTAAGCTATTGTATGGAGGCATGTAGTGCATGCCTTTGTGTACATGTTCTTTTTGTACCTTCATCTTTTGTTAATCTCATGGTAGCTGAATAGTGATTGACAGATGATTTTACAACCAGTCAATAATAGAATTCACTCTGGAGGGTTTTTTAGGAGGTGGGGCTTAGCAACATGAAGAAAAGTAAATGATAACATGTTTTAAAATATACAAAACATATTTAGGTCAAACAGTTTACAAATATTGAATGGGTACACCAATACAGATGAACAGAAGTCAACATGCATTTGGCTGGCAAGACCCCTTTAAGTTAATAGTCATGATTCAATATATGGTCTAAATTTTCGATGCTAGCACAATCTTCTTCAGAGGCTAGATGACGATGATACACGATGAACATATTATATACGCATACACGTATACATGAATACAGCTGAGAAAGGGGGCGGAGACATGGAACAATGGAACAATGGAGAGGCTGTGAGTGGCCAATCAAACTTGGCTAGAATTAAAGGGAATACACACAAAGAAGATATTATATAACATGGGACAAGGGAGTTGGAGTGTGGTCTGTAGAGAAATAGTAAATGGGAAGGAGGCAAGATGAAAGGATTTTGATGTTTTGCAAACAAACTACCATATGGGCCTCAACGCGACAAAAGGGGTCTTAGCGCGCGGCACATAGTATGGCGCAAACGTCATCTGAAAATGTAGTCCATGAGGCAAGACCTGAAAAATCGCTTAAAAAAGACGTTGGCTGCACCCCTCTGGTGGCCAAGAATTGTTGGTATCATTTTGAAGGTACAAATCTCACGTATCCCAAACTGGAAGTTTGGAGCCCCAAGAGTTACACGTTACCATGGCAACGCTGCTTATGTAACACGTGGTAAAATACATCATGCATAAACCATGTAAACAGTGGGTTCCATTATAGAACGACATGTTGACAAAAAGTAGAATTTCTCAAAATCTAGTTAACATATGTTTTTCATATTTTCAGGGAATAAGAAATGTAATATCAGCTACCAGTTTATAAAATATTGCAAACGGTACATGATTTATTCGGTCATTAGAGGTCATTAGGGGTCAACTCTAGGTCAGTGACATAATATTAACTTCCAATTGCATATTTGTATGTAATTCATGCAAACTCACATTACTCCTTACTCCTGTGGTGTATACATATGGCTGAATGTGATTCTCTCGGAAGGAATGAGGTCTAGGAATCCATAAACAATATATAAGGCTAAATTGATAAACCGTTGCCATGGCAACTAGTCTGATGTGAATGCTACAAAAATGCGGCAAATGAGCAAAAAGTAAGATGCAAGATTCAACATTTTCGATTGTAATGCACCCGGCTGGATTAAAGCAATATATAACTCATTTGAAAAGGAATTGAAGTTTATGAAAACGACCATTAAAATTGCCGCTACTTGAAGAATCACCATGGAAACCAGCACTAAGTAGACCACGCCCCCTTTTACAATAAATAAAACTGGAATTGCATATACATGTATATATGACTTATTTTCAAATTATGCAATCAATATGCATAAATATGGGTTTTCCTATGATGAAATCACTTCGAAAGGCAAAATGGTGCCTCGTCGTCAGTTGAAGTAAATATCAATCAAGAAGCGTTTCCTAGCAACATAAATTTCCCCTAGCAACAGTTGCATACTTCTTAAATTTTGTCATTTTTTCTCAAAACTTAATAAAACACGCTTTGGATTATTCATGTTAATGTGATGGACTTTATTTTCTTCATAGTTATCGAAAAAAGACCAGAAATAACCTTACAAACCATAATGAAATAGATGCTTGTTTGTCTATGCCTTACCAAACCTCAAATAAAAAAGTTATAAAACACTTTACTATACCATTTGAATGATTGTATCTATTAGACAATACAACTTGTTTAGTGTATGAATGATTCTAAAAGTTTATCAAAATAGAAAAATCGTAAAACCATTAACCTTGATTTACATAAAATACAGTCATGAAATTATCCACGGAGATCAATGTTGCCTCGCAACATCATTTAGCCTAGCAACCACGCACAATACTTATGTATTGCGACATGCCTAACCATAGGCGTAACCAAGGGAAGTTGTGTTTTGGGGTTCAAACACCCCCCTTGGACTGTTTTGGGGTGTTCACCCCCTTTAGTTTTTTGTGGGTCTCGGGTATACTTTGTACCGGTCTGGGGCCCACTTTTACGGGTTTCGAGTCCACTTTTCATCCGTCTCGACCATCTAAACCAATAGTCTCAGAACCCCCCCCCCCCCCCCCCCCCCCAGGACAAAACTTCACCAGTGGTCTCGGCCTCAGTCTCGAAATTTGTTGCCCCCCCCCCTCTTCCCCCTCCCCTCTTACACGGCTCTATGTGGTCTCGGCCACTAACAAATTTGGCGACGGAAGAACTCCCTCCTTGAAAAAATCATGGGTACGCTTATTACCGATGTAATATAGAGAGGTGTTTTCGAGCTGTAACCGGAGTAACTATGGATGGAGTCACTACTGTCAATATTTGATTGAAAACGGTTACAGCTCGTTATTCCAAAAAGTTTTTCCGAAAGGTTCAATACGAACCCCATATCATTTTCGGATTAACAAACCCTATTGTATTTTCGGACTTACGAACCTGATTTCATTTACGGATAAACGAACCCCATTAAATTTTCGGATTAACGAACCCTATTTCATTTTCGATTAAGGAACCTTTAGAATATCGAACGCGATTTTATTTTTGGATAAACGAACCTTCCGAATTTCGAACCCTATTTAATTTTCGGATAAACGAACCTTTGGAATAACGAACCGCACCCGCGATTCCTTGGTCATCAACCGTTGTGTTGCTCGAGGAGTTTGACTAATTATCCATGGCAAATTGGCGTGCATCACAGGGTCTTTGCATGACCTTAGCTTAGTATTCCCAATATGAACAGTTGTATTCTGAAGGCAGAATACCAGTGAATCAATTTCTAGACTAGGCAGTAGCCAGAAGCTCGAATTGTTGCAGGATTCTACATAGAGGTGCTTGGTTTACCCATGAACCTACTCGTGGTTTACCAATAAGGGCATTACTGGATCTTCCGTTCCTGTCCAGCTTCGTCATATGGACATTGTTTGTCAGAGATTTGTGTAAATCGTCAAAGATTTGTGTAAACTCCATCAATATAGACTTGATGGTCATAGTAGTCTAGGCTGATTGTAGTCCATAGTTTTTTCTTCAGATTCCAGTCTTTATGCATGTTATTCAGGTAACATTTACAAACGTAAGGTGTAGATGAAATTGCTTGAAGTTATTTACTAATATTGGGATTAGTTGGTGAAGTGATGTTCTTCTTAAGTATTAGGTAACAAATAATCTACGCGACGTCACGCCCATTGCATTCGTTGATGATGCGGTTGACAGTTTGCTCGGATAATCGACCCACACATGTAGGCTTTGGAAGGTCTCAAAAGGCCCCAATGGTGTGAAGCCTGTTGATCATAGCCACCGCTGCATGATATAGGTCTGCCAATTTAGGGGATTTGGGGGTCAGCTGCCAGACGTCTTTCCATGAGCTGAGGGTGCTGAAATGGGCTGCTAAACTTGAATTCATGCCATTTGCCATAAAAAATAATCATACCACTGGACTAGAGCATAATCATATTGTGTGTGTTTGTCCAACAATTTGTGGATTGATAATTGAGCAGTTTCATTGTAATGACAAATGAAGTCCTGCTTATGGTGTACAACTTTATTATTAACCCCCCCCCCCCCCCCCCCCTAAAAGTGTAGTGGTCATGCGTCGTGAGGTCGCCTCCTTTTGCGTTACATGCCGTTTTGGGCTTCTGCAGGACAATGTTACGTTTGAGAGTAAATATTTACTGACGAACTTCCCCTATCCTATCAAAAATATACATTTTCTGAAAGGAAATTTCAATATAAGAATCTTAATATGCACTCAGAAATATCATTATACACTTTTTAAAAATGTATATTAACCCACATTTTGTTTACAGTTGTAGAGGTCAATATTTTCAATGATAACTTTTTCTGAGGTAGCTCTAGACTACAAATGATAATGTTTTCATGCAGAGCACACTTAGACATTTACAGCAATATAATATTGTTTGGGGCTTTCATTCATACTGGAAACAAAAAAAGATAATCCATCATTTTCACTATGTAAGTGTCACTTAAAGGGATAGTTGAGTATTGGTCAAACTTAACTTTAGTATAACCAAAACCTGCACCATTACGGTACAAAATAATAGTTATAACTTCACCATGCTCGAAAAGTATACACAATTACAAACGACTACGTAAGACCCCTGTTATCATTCAAAAAGAGCCGTTACAACTCAAAGAGGGCGCTCTCTAAACAAATAATTGTTTTTTTAGCCATTTTTCATACAAAATTGTGCATTATTTTGATGTTTTGTTAGAATAATGATTTAATAGAGATATCATCAACAACTTTTTAAAAACCTATTCAGATTTTGTTTCAAAGTAGTCTTTTAAAATTTGTCTAAAAAGTCAAAATATCCCTTGGTGAATATAAATGTGTTCGGACATAATACAGTTTGATAGGTAAGCTTTAATTTGATACCAAATTTGTATTCTTACACCTTGTCTTATTGAAGATATTAACGTTTTTACCAAGAATTCATAGAATGTATCGGTCAAGATTGTGCCCCCATAGAATTTGTAGAGGCAAGTCTCAATTTTCTGTGTTTGTGTTGATTTTGTTAAAATTGAATGTGACAAAAACACTTTTCAATTATTTTACAATAAAGTCAATGTTAAAGCTTTCATTTAATACCAACATTGTAGCTATACACCTAGTTTTGACAAAGTTATCAACGTTTTAGAAAAAAAAGGTCTTTAAAAAGCATTTCCCCATAGACTTTGTACCGGGGCGCCGCTTCCACGCGCGCATCCTCTTGTTCCAACCTTCAAATAGTTGTATCTCCACTTAGGAAATAGGTAAACCTTTCAATTTTTGCAGACATATGGCATTCTGATAGTCCTTTAAAGTGATACCAACATTTCTTTAGAAATTTGTTCTGGTTTCGATAAAAAATAAAGGTAATGGTAGCAAAAAAACCCCAGAACGTAACGGCACCACCCTACATGTATATGGAGGCGAGTTCATGACGCATGACCATTCTAATCATGTACATGTGTCATACGGCAGCCATTTTGAATAAATAATGTCCTGACCTTGCCGAGGTAATTTTTTGAAATTGCATTCGAGTGGTTTTTAGATCAGTTAAAAGTATTTTTTTACCATACCCCATAACAGCCTCAAATATTTGGCGATCAAAAATAAACACGTGTGAGGGTTTCTCTAAATTGCGTTTTGTAGCATATCTGCAGATACTGTTCACTTTTGCATAAATACACCATTTTTGTTTGAGGCTGTAGAGGTACTTTAAAAAGTCAGATTTGTAAAAACCAAACATTTTTGGATTCAGTACTTTTCATACATTCAGAAAATAGTTTTAACTCATTTCCCATAAATTTCGCCTTTAGACCCCTTTTGTCACGTTGAGGCCCATATCTCAATTAAGCTGAAATGAAAATCACCAGGAAGCCCGATGATTTTTTTAAATATGACACCAAATAGGAGCCAAAATTAAAACCGCATACAACCGACAGCTCCCGATAACAGACCGCCACTTAAACCTACAGTAGATGGACATAACCACATATACGGTGATTTGGGCACGATTTTTTTTACGGTTGGGTTTGATTTGGTGTCGGATTGGATTCGGTCTTGTTTTGTGTCTCAAAATCGAATTAACACTAGATTCGGACGCGGAATACAGCCGATCGACCCAAGACCGAACATACATTCGGCCGAAACCAAATCGACATCCTCCGAACAACCCCGAATTGTTGGTTTGGGTTCGGTCTTCCGTAGGAGCTACTTAGGTTTAATAAGTTTAGGTTTAATAATTTGTCATAACTGTTTTATTGCGCGTTTAACTTTTTCACGTAATTTTTTTGGTAGCACTAGTTAACTTGTTAGTTGTCAGGCACTGCAATTTGTCCTAAGTATGGATGTCCAACATCTCTGTCTAGTGGAATTGAAAAATCATCATCCCAGCAGAAGCTCCGTATGCACACTATGCACAATACAAATTACTAGATTCTATTATTGCCTCTCGTTTACCAAATAAGTGCCGATAACTGCGATAAATAGTTGGCACTTTTACATTTACCGTTTTTAACAATGTCAGTATTTGAATATGAAGTTACATCTAACATTGTTGTTCATATATAGCACAAATTTCAACGGCCGGATACTGGCATTTTTTTCTGAAGGCTTAACAAACTTTGAAATTCACTGTTAATATTCCTTAACAAAAATTTTAATTAACGAATTTGATTGGACTTGAAATCAGAGGTTTCGATTTGAGCTTTCGGAATATTTGTTTTGTTGTGGTAGGAGGTGGGTATGAAAGTTAAACAAATTGCTTTTCGGTATCTATTTCCCCATGGACATGAATAACATTTGAAAGAGCCAGGTTATTCCTTTTGTTTTCTATAGATAACTTTTTTGATATTTACTTATGTATTTCCTTGTTTTTTAAAATTATGTATGTTATATGTTTTTAGGGATGGGGCCGGGGGGGGGGGGGGGGGGCATAATGGCCCCTAGCCTTATTAGGGTTAAAGAGATGGTACAGTTTTGGTTAAACATAAATTTATGAACTATACCTTGTTATCATTAACAACTAACAGTTCATAATTCAATGATGCTTGTATGTTAATAATACATATAAACGGTTGAATTACAGGGCTGCTTTCATAAAAAAAATTCAGCCGTTCAGCGTCAACACAAGAGGGCGCCCTCCAGACACATCGGCACAGAAATACAATATAAATACTAGAAGCCCAACTGAATAAGCGTATAGCGTTTTAACCACAGAGATAGGCAGTGCTGTAGTCGAGTCCACCCTGTCCGAGTCCGAGTCCGAGTCCGAGTCCCTGGAGTCCGAGTCCGAGTCCGAGTCCGAGTCCGAGTCCGAGTCCGAGTCCCGGACCTCCGAGTCCCGACTCCTGGACATCCGAGTCCGAGTCCGAGTCCCGAGTCCCAATGGAAAAATCCATTTTTCAGAGAATTTTAACTGTTCTTACTACAACAATTATCTTCATAAAAGACACCATCAAAGAAATGACAAAGTAATCTGCAGAAATGATATTGGGCAATGTCAAAAGTTATTATTACAGAGTATGAGACAAATTCAATAATAAAAAAGAAAATAATAAAAAAAATTGTTGAGTAGGGCGCCCTCTCTAGGCCATGCAATGCAAATTTCAAAATAATATCTTTTCCTGACCACAGCATTTTATCATATAATGAGTAACAAAACATAATTCATTTCTACATATAGATTGTAGCATAGATAATTATGTCTGGAAAAAAAGTTTGTCTTTTATCGCAAAAAATGTGAGTCAATGTCATATACAAAATATAGTGAAAATATGATTGTGCAACATATTTATTCTGCCTTGGGACTGTCTATAGTCAGTTTTATACAATTTTCTGTAAGATATATCATGTATTGTTTATATAATTTTGAACGTATATTATAATTGTGCATTTTCGAATTAGTTTGATGTAGAACGCCCTCATAGTGATCGAAGGGCGCCCTCATTCCGACACATATAACCATATTTTCCGCCTAAATTCTGCACTATTCAAAGAGAAAACCATTATTTTTATTGTTGGAAATGTTCCATCTTTTTAGTAAGAATAAGTTTGAATTCATAATTAGTATGTTCATACTTTATAACTGACAATTGATGCTCCAGAAGACCAGAATAATTTATAATTCTGCCAATGATTCAGTCTATGACTACGGTATGATTTTTGATTTCGATGACTTCGCCGGCTTCAGTGAAACATCTCCAAGTCCAAGCTGCTGCAGAGACGCGTTATAATTTTTGCATGTAATTTATTTTAGATTATCTAGATCTTGAAGTTCTTACATGAAGTTCATTCATTGTAATTTTCAAAACAGGAAAACCACATGCAATAATTTTTATGGATAAAATGTACAATTTTCTGGTGTACGAAAGGCAAAGAGCCACAGGCACCGGCATTGTCCCGGACAAAATCTTCCACGACCACGACTTCGACTCGAGTTCGAGTTCGAGTTAGACAGTTAGAGTTAGAGTGGGAATAACAAAAATAATTGTGAATGCTCGGAGAACAGTAGTCTGCAGATAGAAAAATATCAATCAGTAATGACACTCCTAGTCAATTATTTGTTGTTTTTTGCTAGTGCTATTATGAGGAAGTTACGGAGAAAAGCACAAAATGATAACAATAATTTGGGCGTAACCTCCAGCTTCGATCAACACTCAACGGGAATTCTCGACATCGATCGCCCGGCCGGTCGGCCTGGCATCAACTTAGCTTACTGCATAGCGCCTGGCGGTCTAGCTAGCTGCACGAGAATCTCCCGAAAATATCGTATTATTCGTACAATTTTATTTCTGTGTCCGTGTATGATTGGTGTTGACGTTCAATTATAATGTAGTAATCATCAGTTACCAAAAAAATCTTGATAAATGCCGATTCTAGGGTGATAAATGGCTCCTCGTCCTTCGTTGAAACACTCATTCTTGGTTCCGAGAACTTCCAAAGTCAGCTCAAAATCACTGTAAATCATGTACTGAAAATACCGCATGACACTGTGACACATGCGAGTAGCGCATCGCACGTAGCGCACACGTTACTTATATACACATACTCATCAATCATACATACACGTATCGATACACGCTTCCGGGCCAATTCACGTAATTCAAGAAAAGATAAAAACAAAAACTAAACAAGGGTAAAAAGAATCAATCATTGTGATTGGGCAATAAAAATAGAGACTTTATCTTTTACATCATCCATTGCCATACTTCTCAACCAATCACAGTTGAGCTTACAGCTCATGACCTGACTCAGTAAGCGGAAGCTGGCCCGTGACACTGGGAGGGTTAAATAGTCGCTTCAGCTCAGGCTTTCGTAAATTAATTCACGTTCTGGCCGTAATACTTGACCGTGTCTTACGTGTTCCAAAACATAAAACGACTAATCTCAACATCTATTTAGGTATATAAATAGCTTGTTGAGGCGATGGTACGATCATTTTCCAGAATGCCATTCAAGTGAGCAAGGTACGCTAGAACAACGGGTTTTTTTTTGCTTACGCTGGATAATGTAAATGAACGTGGGAAAACGGAAAAAAATGCCGGTCTCGTTGGCGGTCTCGGCCCGATTTTCGCCCGAGTCACGAGTCACCATTGGTCGAGTCCGAGTCCGAGACCGAGTCTTTTTGGCTCGAGTCCGAGTCCGAGTCCGAGTCCCGAGAAATACGGACTCGAGACCGGTCTCGAGTCCGAGTCCGGGCTCGAGTCCTACAGCACTGGAGATAGGCCACGCCTTCAGCCGCGAGTTTTTTGAAAATACGTTCGGAATTTCATGCAAATGAGGTAGTACGTCAGAGTTTGTTCATTTAAATAAATTACCATACGGGAACTCGATGGATAAAATAACACATTACCAAAGACGCTTAATGGAAAGACCGACCACTGGACAATTTTCTTGTACAAAGTGAATGGGCAGCGCGCGATGTCCTCAGTTAATGCGCACAATTACAGTCCTGACGTCACAATGCAAATTGCACAGGGGGTTCCCCACATATTTATTGTTGCAGTTGTTGTTGTTGCTGCTGGCTTAATGTGAATGACTCGGCTATTTTTAGCCTAGCAACAACACTATTTTCGGAAATAAATCAGCTGACTAAGCGCACCGATTTTATAATGCGCACACATACGCAGTTATCATTGGTCAATTATTCCACAAAGCAGTATCATGTTGGGAAGAACAAAGTCGATTGGTTTGTCGGTGCGTATATTCCAGACAGTGTGCGTGATAATATGCAAATATGCAAATATGCCATTGCCTGTTTATTGTGCACGTTCGAGATCTGTGAATTTAACAATTCTTTATTTCAAAAATTTGAGTGAAAATCTCTAAAAGCTCATCGACAATAATTTTTAAATATTTTTACATATACAAAGACAATATTGAATTAGAAAAACAATGTGTCCCCCAGGTGTACTCAACTTGGAGATAAGCTGATGTTCAATCGTCATACTAGCCTGAATTTGCCGAGTTTAATTAAGTACGTTCTGATCCTTACTTTTGTTTAAATTAATACTAACAAAGGGAACATTTGTTCCAAAAAAGCTCATCGACAATAATTTTTAAATGTTTTTTAATTAATTAAAATAAACAAGATTCAGTACTGTACCCAAACCTCTGGGTGTACCCAACTTTCTCTTTAGCTCGATTTGAATCTTCATTCTGTTTGAAGGAACATCGCTGCGCGGCCGCTAGTGATCTGTCTTGTAATTCTACAGTCTTTGACATTACGCAAAAAGCTAAAGTAATTACGCATTGCGCACTCATTTGTGTTGCAGTTGCCATGGCATTTAAACACGCACTTCTCAGCAAAATTGCGCTTCATAATACCAAAGACTGTAGAATTACAAGACAGCTCACTGGCGGTCGCGCAGCGTGTTCCTTCAAACTCTAAGCCCACTCGTGTGACAAACTCCTCTACCTCATTAATAGATAACATCTTTTCAAATGTAATCCCCCACCCTGACTCTTATATTGTTCTTTCAGACATAACTGACCATTATCCTATTGTAACGCATTATACTGTATTTAAATCAATTAATAATTATGACCCACGTTCATTTAGACGTAAAGTCACTAATAACAAATTAGTTAGTCTTGCTTCTAGTCTTGAACATGTAGATTGGTCTCCTGTTTATGGTGTAGATGAAGTGAATTTTTCTTACGATAATTTTTGTGATATTTTGAATAATCAATTAGATACTTGTATTCCTAAACAAAGAGTTAAAATTAATGATTATAAAAAAACACCAAGACTCCCTTGGATCACTAAATCAATATTACGTTCTATAAATAGGAAAAATAATCTTTTTTATAAATATAAATTAGATGGCACAGAAAGGTTGAAAATTAAATATACATTTTATAAAAATATTTTGATTAAGATTATTCGTTTGGAAAAGAAAAGGTATTTTGAAAATATGTTGGCATTATATAAACATGATATGAAAAATACTTGGAAAACGATTAAGCAGGCAATGAATGTTATTAATAATAAATCTAACATAACAAAAATTAAGTTTAATGATGAGATTGTTGAGGATCCAAGGGACATAGTAAATATTTTAAATAATTACTTTTCTTCGATTGGTGAAAATCTTGCTGCTAATATCCCCCCATCAAATAAGCATTTTGTTGATTTTTTGGGCCAGCCCAATTCAAACTCTATATTTTTTGTTCCTACTCATAGATATGAAATTTTAGATATTGTTTCGAAATTTGATTCTAAGAAAAGTTCAGGCCATGATGAAATTAATAATTTCATTTTAAAAGGCATTATATCTTCCGTTGTGGATCCTCTTGTTCATATTTTTAATTTGTCTTTATTATATGGCCAGGTACCAAATTCTATGAAAATTGCTAAGGTTATTCCTTTGTTTAAAAAAGGAGATAAATTAGATGTAAATAATTATCGACCGATTTCTTTATTGTCCTCTTTTTCGAAAATTTTAGAAAAAATAATTTATTCCCGGACAGTATCCTTTTTGAAGAATAATAATATTTTTTCTAATCTCCAATTTGGTTTTAGGGAAAAACATAATACTGTACACGCATTATTGTCTTTTATTGAGAAGGTAGCTCATGCAATCGACAAATCTTCTCATACGATAGGCATTTTCCTGGACTTCTCCAAGGCCTTTGACACAATTAATCACGACATTTTACTTTATAAACTTTCACATTATGGTGTACGTGGGATGGCCTTGGAGTGGTTCAGGAGCTATCTTTCGGATAGAAAGCAGTATGTATCTTTAAATGATAACTCTTCTGCTCCTCATAATATAAATTGTGGTGTTCCACAAGGTAGTATACTAGGCCCACTTTTATTTATTTTATATATTAATGACTTTTGTCGATCATCCGAAATTTTGTCTTTCGTACTTTTCGCTGATGATACGAATTTGTTTTTTTCTCATAATGATTCTTATAGACTAGTTGAAATTATTAATATTGAAATGAGTCATATTTTATCGTGGATCAGAGCGAACAAATTATCATTGAATCTCCAGAAAACGAAATATATGTTGTTTAGTAAATCTATAGATTCGTTACCTGCTAACATAGTTTTTGAAAACACCCCTTTGGAGTGTGTTTCATTCATTACATTTTTGGGTGTAACGGTTGACAATAACCTTACTTGGAAATTTCATATTGATAATATTTGTAAAACAATTTCTCGTAATATTGGTATAATTAATAAAGTGAAGACATGTCTTCCTTTTAATTCATTAATTATGCTTTATAGTTCTTTGATACTCCCATACTTGAATTATGGTATCTTAGTTTGGGGTAACACTCATGAAACTTTATTGGATAAAGTGTTGTTATTACAAAAGAAGATTATTCGTATTATTTGTAATTCCCCCTTTCTCTCCCATACAGACCCCTTATTTTTTGAAAATAAGATACTGAAGGTAAAAGATCTATATTTATTTCAACTTGGTCAATTTATGTATAATTATAATAAAAATATGTTGCCATCTGTTTTTCAAGAAATGTTTTTTAAAAATAGCTCAGTTCATAATTATCCAACAAGACATTCTGAAGAATTTCATTTACCTCTCTTGCGGACCCTCCTTGCTCAAAATACATTTATATATGAAGGCCCCAAATTATGGAATTCTTTAAGTACTGAAATAAAAAATGCTCCATCGATTAATATTTTTAAGAAAAAATTTAAATTGTTTTTATTACAATCTTATGTACATCATTGAACTATATCGCCCATTTACTCTTTCCCCGTCCGTACGTCATCCTGAACAAGGTCTTTCTCTACTCGCAGACTCAAAATGTAATCTGATATGATATATTGTGCCTTCTCATGCATAGCTCCTTTCTAAGCGCGCAACTCTTTTTCCTCATTTTCACTTGAACCCCACATGTAGCTCATCCTTTTGTACTACTGATTATATTTGTACCCCCGATCCCTCACTTCCGCTTGGCAGTGTCTAATTGTTGTATTGTATCCGTCTTCTCCTATTGTTGTCAAATTCTCTCTTGTCCCATGTAGGTCTCTGTTGGCACCCCTTTTTTCCTCTATACTTTTTTGTAGTCTAGAATGTGTTAATTTAAATATACAATAATATTCCTAACTATTATTTGAGGGGTCCACAATTGTACAAGCATTGCTTTTTAGTGGACCCCTCTTGTTTCCAATATGTATATCTCTATTTTGTATAAATTGTAATAATTCATTTGTAATGTTTTGTTGGAAGCAAGAATAAAATTGAAATTGAAATTGAAATTGAATTGAAATTGAATTGAAACATAATGAAGATTCAAATCGAGCTTAAGCCTAGAGCTTAGTAACCATATGAAATTTATTACATCACTGTATTTGTGTCATTTTTATTAATAAAAAAACATTTAAAAATTATAGTCGATAGCTTTTTTGGAAATTCAGTTCCATTCTTTAGTATGATTTAAAAAAAAAATAAAGATTAGACCGATCTTTCTAAAACTCGGCAAATTAGGCTAGTATGAAGATTGACCAAGAGCTTTAGTGGCGACCTTAGTAACATATAGGGATATGTCTTTATGTCAAATAAATATTGTTCTTGAGAAGAGAAAAACATTGTAAAATTATAGTCGATAGCTTTTAGAGATTTTCACTCACATTTTCTAAATAAAGAATTGTTAAATTCACAGATCTAGAACGTGCACAATAAACAGGCAATGGCATATTTGGATATTTGCATATTATCACGCACACTGTCTGAAATATACGCACCGACAAACCAATCGACTTTGTTCTTCCCAACATGATACTGCTTTGTAGAATAATTGACCAATGATAACTGCGTATGTGTGCGCATTATAAAATCGGTGCGCTTAGTCAGCTGATTTATTTCCGAAAATAGTGTTGTTGCTAGGCTAAAAATAGCCGAGTCATTCACATTAAGCCAGCAGCAACAACAACAACTGCAACAATACATATGTGGGGAACCCCCTGTGCAATTTGCATTGTGACGTCAGGACTGCAATCGCGCGCATTAACTGAGGACAAAGACTGTAGAATTACAAGACAGCTCACTGGCGGTCGCGCAGCGATGTCCCTTCAAACAGAATGAAGATTCAAATCGAGCTTAAAAGAAAGTTGGGTACACCCAGGGGTTTGAGTACAGTACTGAATCTTTTTCATTTTAATTAATGAAAAAACATTTAAAAATTATTGTCGATGAGCTTTTTTTGAACAAATGTTCCCTTTGTTAGTATTAATTTAAACAAAAATAAGGATCAAAACGTACTTACTTAAACTCGGCAAATTCAGGCTAGTATGAAGATTGAACATCAGCTTATCTCCAAGATGGGTACACCTAGGGGACACATTGTTTTGCTTATTTAATTTTGTCTTTGTTTAGTTAAAAATATTTAAAAATGATTGTCAATCGCTTTTTTGCGTTTAGAATTATAGCTGTGAGAAATATATTTTTTGAAATTTAAAGATCTTACAGTGTAGAGAAAAAATGGCAATGGCTACTCGCGTATTTTAATGTTAACGCGCGCTCAGTCCGCGCAATGTCTTTATTTAATTCTTTATTATTGTACGCGCATCCAAGTGCGCAAAACAAATTTCACGCGCGATATGCAAATTTGGGGTCATCAAACTTTATCACGTGTTCTTGAAGTTATTTTTTAGTCAGGCGAAGTAAACATTGTTATTGTGACGTCATAATGAAAAGCCTGCGTATCAAAGTGTGTGATAATTTTGTACATCGCGCTCTGCCCATTCACTTTGTACAGGATAATTGTACAGTGGTCGGTCTTTCCATTAAAGGGCATCAAGCGTGGGGATGCTACATAGCGGGTCGCCATTTTGAACTGGGTTAGTTTGCGCGCACCACATGACACTGAGCTAACGTGCATTACGCACCGTGCGCAACGCGTATGCAAGATGGCGCCGCGCATCTCATTTGACGAATCTGAACTACCTTTAAGCGTCTTTGCTGAGGACATCGCGCGCTGCCCATTCACTTTGTACAAGAAAATTGTCCACTGGTCGGTCTTTCCATTAAGCGTCTTTGATAATACCAAAGACGCTAAGTATTTTAATTCATCTCTATTATTTTAGTTACGCGCAGTACTAACAGTGACGCGATTTCATTTAGTTAATTGCGCACAGTCAAGAAACAGGGGATTTCCCTACTAGGATCAAAATATTGTTTTTCATTGTGACGTCATAACAGAGGCATACCATAAATTCGTGCGTGATAATTGTGAAGTTCGCGCCCGCGCATTATTATGAATGAATTTACGCTAATATTACCATGGCAGCCAGTCTAATTAACATAAACATCAGTACTTCTCTTCATTGAAAATTTGGCCAACTTCCATTTTGAGTTGGGGGGGGGGGGGGGGGGGGCACATCGGGCACATCGGCCGGTATTCTGAAGTCGTGACTAAGTCCTGTTTGTACAAGAAAATTGTCCACTGGTCGGTCTTTCCATTAAGCGTCTTTGATAATACCAAAGACGCTAAGTATTTTAATTCATCTCTATTATTTTAGTTACGCGCAGTACTAACAGTGACGCGATTTCATTTAGTTAATTGCGCACAGTCAAGAAACAGGGGATTTCCCTACTAGGATCAAAATAATTATTGTTTTTCATTGTGACGTCATAACAGAGGCATACCATAAATTCGTGCGTGATAATTGTGAAGTTCGCGCCCGCGCATTATTATGAATGAATTTACGCTAATATTACCATGGCAGCCAGTCTAATTAACATAAACATCAGTACTTCTCTTCATTGAAAATTTGGCCAACTTCCATTTTGAGTTGGGGGGGGGGGGGGGCACATCGGGCACATCGGCCGGTATTCTGAAGTCGTGACTAAGTCCTGTTTAACTAAACAGTTGTCTAAAGACCTGTCTAAGTCCTGTCTAACTTTAGTCACGAGATCGGGACTAACTTTTTCGTATTCTGAAGTCGTGATTAAGTCAAGTTAAACACGAAGTCCTGTCTAAGTCCTGTTTAACTTTAGACGACTGCGAGAGGTTGTTTAAGTGCTGTTGTTTAAAGCGATTATGCTGCTTTGCAACCTACAGCACACTCCTCCTGTACTCTACCGGGAAGTTGCGGCGGAGGATAACTACGTGCACCCTCAAAATTTAAAATAAGAATTGCAGGATTTTTTCACGTGTTGCCCTATCATTTTCTTCGATAATATCAACTAACTTTATTGTTAGGTGACGTCTGGTAAATTCTTGGTCTAAAGTGATATATCCAGCTTGTAAGAGACTTTTTTCTGCTTGAATTTTAAGTTTTATCAGCCGAAAACTCCGTGCCATTTTATACGATTGCGATCAGCGATAAGAATCGGCGATATACGCAATCGATAGCATAAAATGCGCATGCGCATTCTGCTTATCGTCTGCAGGTTAGCGTGGCGCAATTGCGTAATAGCGGAAATACGTCAGAAATGCCTACAGAGCATGCGCAAAAGTCCTGTTAAAGTTAAACAAGGTAGTGTTTAGTTAGTCAGGACTTAGACACGACTTCAGAATACGAAATTTAGTTAGACAGGACTTAGACGCGACCTCGTGTTTAAGTCCTGTCTAACTAAAACATTTGTTTAACTTTAGTCATGACTAAGTTAGACACGACTTCAGAATACCGGCCATCAAGTTTAATAATTATTATCACAAAAGGCAAATGTGATGTTTGATTAAAATAATTATTCAATACAGCTATATATCAGAATCAATACAAAATACCAAACATATCTCGATATTTAATACAATGTAAATGAAGCCACCAATCTGCACAACATAAACCCTGTATTATGCGTAGTATAACAAGGGTTGCAATACGAACGGGTTGTATTACCGTACATGCAAATTCCAATAGGAAAAACGTTCGAGTTTTGAAAGTTGAATTTGAAAGTCGGCATTAACGGAAGATAATAAATGGATGTTTAGCAAACATTTTTCACCATTTCCCGAAGAAAATAAGCGCCCTGAGGCGTTTATACGCGCGTTTTGCCGCGCACCAGTGGCAGCGCGCATGTCAATGACATTCCCATGCAAAACATTCACGTTTGGTGCGTCCGGTTAATACAAACCCGGTTTGTGCGCGACAGAAAATTCTGCTTTCTTGAAAGGGTGCCGTAAAAGTTCAATTTGCTTAAGTTTGCCGCTTTTTTCTACGAAATAAGTTATCAATTCTTTATCTTGAGAATATATAGATCACTTATTTGTGTTTTATTCATATCTCTGTTCTTCATGTTGATCGTTGTCATGGCGTAAAGAAATGGTATCCGGTAGTAGGACCCGATACCATATATACTTTGTACTTTTTCTTTAATTTTCTTTTTTTATTATTTGTATTCAGTTGTACCAGAGGCGTTGGGACTTAATTAATATCAGAGCGGCTATCGGGAATACAGCCACAAAGGGAAGGAGATAATGCTTTCAGCATTTCTCTTCTGTGCATCGTTCCTCATTACATCAAACTGTATACGGCCAGCATACGGCCAAGGAGAACGCGTTCGGAAAGAAGGTGATGTCATCTTAAGATTTGCGGCACACATACCAGAACAGTTGGCATGCAATATCTCTATTTTACTTAATAACCACGAATTTTACAGAAACGGTGAATATAGGGTATCGGAATACTTTCCATCGGAAAAAATCAACAGGATTTCTGTGACCCATGAAAGACTCTTTGGCACGTTTGGTGTATCTATTGATATTAATCGCCCTTTCGTATCCGACGCAGGGAATTACACATGTTCATATGAATGTGACCCGGTAAAAATTGCACTACTGTATACGTTGGACATATTCTATCCACCAGGTAAAGCGCAATGCCACTGGAATGACATTTCGTATGTTTCTAATATAGATTATGCAAATCTGAGAGTACTTTCATGCACTTTCATGAGCGGTCTCCCAGAAAGCTACGCGATTTGCTATTACGTAAACGAAACTATTAAGGCCGCGCCAATTCTACCAAAAGTATATGTAAATGGACAAAACAGCGAAATAAGGGCAGACTTTGAAGTTAAAAAGAATGAAGACGTATCATGTTGTTCAATTAATGAGAAATATCCTGAGAGCAGAGCAACTTGTACAGATTTCGTATCAAATATATCAAAGAATGTGGTAACTCCGGAAACGGATGGCACAGGAGGATTACAAACAACCAATCAAATATCGACACAAAGAGTTGAAACAATCTGGACAGATGACGTCAAGATAAATGCGAGCGTATCGGATTGTAAACATTCAATTAAAGGCTTTGTGATAAGTATTATCGTTTTAGCTTGTGTGATTGTGATACTTTGTATTGTGCTTTTACGGCTATGTTATATTCTTCGCAGAAAAAACAAACACCATAACAATTACTATGATGCCACGACCACAAGTGTCGTGCATGAAATGACTCCGAATTTGAGCGTGAATAATAATAGTAACGAAGACTAACGTGCCAGAGAAAATGAATAGAACAATGTCAAATATTATCATCCTGATGATACTTGTTGGGTTGCCATTTTTGAATGCATCGTTTTTGTTATTTACTCCTGGCGAGAATGCCGTTATATCGGTTCCATTTGAATATGCAAAGAATATGTCGCTTGAAATTCGACACAATGACAACGACCCTTTCTTCACAGGCGGTGAAATTGTTCCTGCAGCGTTGACAGACACTCAGGTAGGAAGGTTTCGCGTAGATGTCATGGTACACGATATCTATAGTAACGTCATAGAGCTCACAATTAATAGGATATCACCTGAAGATGAGGGGTATTATTACTTTAGATTCTATCTACACCAAACCAATCCTAGGAGCTTCACGCAAATTCATGTTGAGATAGAAACACCTCCGAAAAAAGATTTGTGTAGACTTCTTCCTGCCCCTAAACCATACAATGATGACTGGTCCGTTCTTGAATGCAGCGTTGTCCCATCGAAGTTCTATTCTTCTCCACCTGGTTTCAGATGCAACCAAACGGATAGGATAGCTCTAACAAGCTCGAATCCCATCTACATAGAACACGAAGTCATGCAGCAATTTTGGATAGCTAACGTTGATAGTATCCTCTGTTGTTCTATTCTTAAAGATAAAATACCGATTTCCTGTTACATTTTTGATGGATATAATGAATTACTATCAGTTCCGCAGACAACCTTGACGAGCCCTCAAAGTCAAACCCAGACTCTAAGTATGGAACCAAGCACCAAACCAACTACAACACCCACTACCATGACTACTGAATCAGTAAAAGAGTTGACTGCAGAAATTCGGCGTTACAGTGGGTTAGTCATTATGTCGATAGCATTATTCACGATATTTGGTTGTCTGCTTGATATTGTGTTGTGCAAATGTTTACAAAAAAGGCTAAAAGAACTAGGGCAAACCAATGAATTTTATTTGTCATATTTTGAAGGTAAAGATCCGGAAGCAAATGATAATTTGGCAAATGTATTTCTGCACTAAAGGCCATGGGCCTGGGAACGACTCTTAACAAATCTGCTGAGTCCATGAGCCAGTGGCGTAAAGGTTGTTTTCAAAGGTGGGTGGGGGGGGGGGGGGGGGGGGTGGTTATTTCATCGACCAACATTTTTCGGGGGGGGGGGGGGAGGTGTCGGTGAAGATTTTTTCGAGGTGGGGGGGGGGGGTGTCTTTCCAAAATTTTCGAAGGGGTGGGGAGAAGTGTAAAGATTTTTCGAGGGGGTGGGGTGTCCGTCAGAATGTTTCGAGGGGGGGGGGGGAGGGGGGGGGGGGGGGTGTCCTTTCTCCTTTTCAACGTCGTCGCCTCAAAAATCGGATTCTGTCGGCCAAATTTTCACCCAAACCGACATATTTGTCACAGACTACAATAGACATTGCATTATTAACACACACACATAAGTTATATATTTGTATTTATTTATATAAGGTGCAAATGTGAACAGTAGCCCACCAGAGAGTTATTGTGACTCTAGAGGGCCAATCAAATGGTCCACTGCATTAAACTAAAAAAGTAAAATTAAACAAAAAAATATATACTAAAAACTACTTTAACAGTAGTTATATATAGCATATATAATGTATATTTATATATATAATCAACTACAGTATAATACATAAACACACAAAAGTTGGGTGTGCTTCCGCACCTCAACTTTTGTTTTTCACAGGGGTGCTATGCCCCCCCCCCCCCCCCCCCCCCCCACTCCAAAAAGTCAGGGATGCTGCAGCACCCCAGAACCCCCGGCTCCCGGTGCGTTTGAAAAGATAGTCCTTGAAAGCAGGAGCTCTACACCAATGGGGATGAAAACAATGATGAGCTCTGGAGGTGCCTGAAAACACGCAAGCAATCGCTAATCGTAACAATTGAAATGTTCGTTTCATGCACACGGTTTTAAACAATTTGCTCGTTAAGTCAGCAATTCGGTGGTTTCACAATACAGTGCGCCACCTATCGGTTGCAGCGGACAGGTCGAAATCCACAATGCCTCATGGGAAATGGTCGACATCGAAATATAAGGCCGTATACAGCTCAGCGGTGCTAGGCTGTAATATAATAATGATACTAGACATTTATATAGCGCAAATTGCAAAGAGCCTCTAAGCGCTTAAATAATTATTTAATTATTATTACCCATGGTCAACAGGTACATTTCAAACCCACACAATGATATCGCATACTTTCTCAACTCCCCAAAGGCAGTGGGCAGGGTTCGAACTCGGGATCTCATGATCGGAAAGCGCGCGCTCTACCAATCTTGCCACAACCACATCCACATGTACTGTGATGTCGACCCCGAAGTTGGAAATTGGCCTGTCCGCTGCAACCGATAGGTGGCGCACTGTATTGTGAATCAGGATGTATACTGAATCTAAAAACCCATTATGCACGTTTTCTTTTCCTTTTTGAAAACATGTGCGCCATTTTGTCAATGTTTTAAAGATAATAAGCAATTGTTCATATTTCAAGAACAATGTCAATGTTTCAATTCTGACCTAGAATGGCTGGACTTTTTGTATTATCACTTTTAGTTTTAGGACGATTTTTCAGTATAAATTATACATGTGAGACAATCATTAACTTGGCACATTTATTTATATTATTATTTGACAGATGTTAAAGGGATAGTTGAGTTCTGGTAAGGAGAGTACAGTTTTGGTGAAACTGAATTTTAGTAACCAAAACCTGCACCATTACATTACAAACTAATAGTTATAACTAGAAAGGAACACAAAATTACAAATGACGTAGTAAAAATCATGTTATCATTCAAAAAGAGCCGTTACAACGTAAGAGGGCGCTCTCTAAACACTCATCGGTTTCAACCATTTTGAATAAAATATTGTGCATGTGATGCTTTGTTGAAATACTGATTAGATAGAGAAATAACCAACAACTATTTAAATACCTATTTTGTAACTTTTTGAAAAGAGGAAGCATTTTTTTGAATTTTTAACGGCTGGTTCAAAATTCTCTAATTAACCCGGGGCCCCGGGTTTATTACAAATTGTTATATTTATGGATATTTCAGCCGTCTCTGAACCGATTTTGATCAAACAAAGATGATTTTATTATTTAAATATTATGCTCTTTCAAATTTTACACTCAGTTTTTCATTACCTCACAATAAAAATAAGTAGTCTAGCGCCCTCTCTACCAAAACTCAACTATCCCTTTAACATATATTAATACAATGTTAGAATACTGTTTTGTTGTTGTGAACAGGTGATATTAAACTGATCTCAGATTTTATTCAAAATCGTTCGCGCGTAATATTCGAATTCGGATTCTATTAACGATCGAAAGCATATTATTGATTAGGGAGACATCAACAAATCAAATCCCCATATCATTCATTGCTTGTGTTGGTCAGAAGCTATTATTAACCTGACATGAAATATAATATGAGAGTGATCAGTAAAGTGATCTGCGCAGCTATGTGTATTAATCATTTCAAACATAAAGCGACTGACCAGAATGTTATGAATATATACTACGCACAAAAAGTTCCGCAATCGAGGTTTGCGCATTAATAACTTTTCTATTACGCTATTACCATTCATAAATTTGGTATCATTGGAAAGCTATGAATATTTTATCATGGAATGTGCATTACATCCGAATGTAGGGCAAAGTAAAAAATAATATGTTGCAAAATGCACTGATTTTGTCAACAGTGTGCCTTTCTTTTGTTTGAAGATTAAAACGTGGCTTGAATGCATGACCCCTCACCCCCATTCCAGCCAAGGAAGGCACTCTGTTGACAAAATCAGTGCATTTTGCAACATTCCTCTTTTGACTTTGCCCTACATTTGGATGCAATGCACATTCCATGATAAAATATTAATAGCAAATGTTATATCTATGTAAATTGGAGAATTTACGCTTTCCAATGATACCAAATTTATGAATGGTAATAGCGTATAATAGAAAAGTTATTAATGCGCAAACCTCGATTGCGGAACTTTTTGTGCGAAGTATAGATGAAACAATGAGCAAAGAAAATGTTGGTTTTCTAGAGCACAGTTGGTAGAGCACCAATTCTAGCAATCAGGAGATCTCGGGTTCGAATCCCGGACCAATCTCATTTTCTTTGCTCATGTTTTCATTAAAGCACTTTTCTTGTTTATGTAATCATTTAAATGTTTGATATTGATATTGATATTTGATATCAATTAATTTATATGTATTTTCAATGAAATTTGTAATGTAGATAGCGCAGGGACTGTATTTAGATGTATTATTGTAATGTAAAATGATTTAATTGTGTTGTGTATTTTTTATTGTAACGTTCTAGTCGCGGTGGCGACAAGACGTGTTTCTGCTGAGCTCCTTTGTTTCTTTATTTTTTTCCGTTTTTAGTGTTTGTTTATTTTTGTGATTGGTACTGGAGTGACGATCTGGACGCGTGAAAGCCATTTTTAGGAATTATTTTTCGGTTTAGTTGTTTGATTTACGCATTTTTGGTGATTAAGTGGTAAAATTTTGGATTTTTTTAGTCGAAGAAGTCAAAATTTGCAGTTGTTTTCGTTGCGCGTGGAGCTATACACCTGTTATGACAACATATCGCGCTCACTGCTATTTATTTTACTACTTCTTTGTTTTTATTACGCACGATTCACCTGCGTCAGCGCTCTTCTTCTGAAGTTTGCGCGGTGATGTTGAGTTGTCTTGTGTCTACGTGACGTCACTGAGGACTCCCAAGAATATCCTTTACCTTACTTATTTACCTTAATTATGCACATTCATTTTCCTAAAATTATGAAATAGTATATATACTTGCATCACTATTGTTTGTTGAAGATATTTGTAGATGTTTTACGCCTTGTACTGATTTGTGCGTTGACTGTGACTGGGTGTTAATATTATTATTAAGGTAACAACTTGTTATTGATTGTTTTTTTTATTGTTTTTTTTTTATTACTTTATCCTGTTTTTCGTTGATCACAATTTGTTCTTGAATTGATTGAGTATTCAAAGTGGTACATACATGGCATTATTATATTAATAGGCTCTGTATAAGCTGGTCTTGTTAGAGCTCTTGTGAGTAGTGTGCCGCGGGGTTCCATATCCTTAAACTGCTGGCGAACAGAGCAACAAGACCAGCTCTGTAATTGTTAGGTTCATCCAATTATTAGGTTTGTCTAATAATGTTGTGCTTGTACCACATGACTTAGTCGATCAAGTCAATTTGTTGATTTAATTTAATTTAATTCCATAGGGTACCCGTATTAAAGTAACAATTAGCAACTCAATTTATTATTAGCATGTTAGCATATTAGGTGTAGAAACGCTGTTTTTTGTGATTTGAACTTAATTAATTAAAGATGGGATTTCCTTACCTCAAATACTTCGTTGTTTTCGCGCTCTGTGTTGATGCTGTCCGTGTACAAATCCCGAGTGGGCCAACAATAAACTCTCCACGGGGAAACTCTTCCACACCTTGCATCCCGCTCGTCCGAGGCCTGCTAACAACGCCGGAGGAAGGATGGGCACCTGGTACAGCCGTGTTGAAAGATTATGATTTGTGCAATCATCTCAACTATCTCATTCGTCCAACTACTCTGCGTCACTCTCAACGTCATCGACACGTCCGACACGCTGGCAGAAGACTTCAATATTACACTAACTCCTCAGCCACCTTCCAGCTTGGTTTCCCGAAATGGACTGCAGGTCACACTATATCTCCACTGTCTGGTGATATAGAGACCAATCCTGGCCCGGATGGTATGCTAGCTGGTGGTGGTGATGCTGCTGCTGCGGGACAACATGGGCGTGGTGCTGGTTTGACTTGCTGTCTTCTGAATGCAAGAAGTCTTCGCAACAAGGTTCCTGAGCTTGAGGTATTTCTCAACACATCTCATCCCGATATCTTCTGTATCACTGAAACTTGGTTGAACGGAGATGTCGCTGATTCTACACTTGGCATTCCAGATGATTACATGGTGCTTCGCCATGACCGCCTGGGCCGTCGTGGAGGAGGTGTTCTGATGGGTCTGCATCAAGGGCTGGCACCGGTTCATGTTCGCTGTGATGACAACAACATTGAATCTGTTTGGGCATCTATAAGCACTAACGGTTCATCCTGGCTTTTAGGCGTTGTATACAGATCCCCAAACAGCGCTGCTTCCTTTTTTGAGCATCTTCGTACCCAGCTGGACTCTCTTGGTGTCGACCAATATGACGGCAGCATCCTCATGGGCGATTTCAACGTTGACATGTCTCCTGACGTCATATCACCTTCGCGTAACAACCTGCTAGCAGTTATGAATGAGGCTGGTCTCGTTCAGCAGGTTGTAACATCAATCACCCGACCACGACCTGATGACGACGCTACAGGCTCGATTATAGACCTCATCTTCACAAACTGCGCTAATGCCATGGTGAGCGTGAATACCATCCCTAGCCCGGTATCATCCGACCATAATGCAGTGGACATCCGCTTCAGATCCATGAAACCTCAACCTCTACCATCTGTGCTCCGAACGTTCCTGCGCGTGAAACAGGGTGACTTCAACCATCTGAAAAATCTACTACGTCTGCTACCCTGGGATGCCCTCCTCAATGCTGATGACCCGGACATCTGCTGTGCGACCTTCACCGACCTCTTCCACGCAGCTGTGAAGGAATCTATTCCATCATCAAGGAAACGAAGATCTAGATGTTCTCCATGGATCACCGACGAGCTGAAGAAATGTATAACTGAAAAACACTCGTTGTTCAAAAAGGCAAAAAGATCTTTGGACCCTAATGACTGGAATAAGTACAAATCTGTTAGGAACAAAGTTAAGGCATTATCTAAAAAAACTGTATTGGCCATATGTTAATACTCTCTTTACAACTAAAGATAATAAGCGAAGCTTTTTTGCTTTTGTTCGCAGTCGTAAGCAGTCACCCCCTCCTCCTAAGTTTAGATACAATGACCACCTCCTGTCCAAGCCAGCAGAAATAGCATCTGCTTTTAGCTCTTACTTCTCTTCTGTGTTTGCACCACCGACCCAACTCCCTCCTGTTCCTCCTCCTTGCCCCCTTCCTATCCCGTCTTTCACTGATTTGTCTGTGACAGTGCCTGATGTTTATCGTGCTTTATTACAGCTCAAAAGAAACAAATCTCCAGGTCCTGATGGCATTATGTCTAACGTTCTTTCACAAGTAGCTCTTGAAGTTTCACTTCCCTTGACTATTCTTTTCAATTCGTCCTTGTCTGTAGGTAGAGTACCAGTGATGTGGAAACAGGCTCATATCACTCCAGTTTTAAAAAATGGCGACCGGTCCTCTGTTAACAACTACCGTCCAATTGCATTGACATCAATATTGTGCAAGCTACTAGAAGGCTTTGATTGCAGCGCCATGCAGGATCACCTTGATACATATGGCCTTCTGAATAATCAACAACACGGCTTTTCTAAAGGTCGGAGTTGTGTTACTCAACTTGTCAACGTTTTGCATTCTTGGCAATCTATCCTCGACAGTCGCCGTCCACCACGCATTGATGCTATTTTTCTCGATATGTCCAAGGCGTTTGATAAGATGCCCCACCATTTTCTCCTCTCCAAACTAGCCACAAACTTCAATATCAGAGGTAACATTTGGAAGTGGATCTCATCCTTCTTATCAAACCGCCAGCAAAGAGTCCTCTTCCTTGGTCACACCTCTGCCTGGACTGGGGTATCATCCGGCGTACCCCAGGGTAGCGTTCTTGGACCTAAGCTGTTTAACCTTTTCGTTAATGACATTTCTGCTCATATCTCCTCCCATTGTGCCTTGTTTGCAGTTGATATAGTGTTGTTTAAAAGAATTACTTCATCTGATGACGAAAAAGTTCTGCAAAATGACATCGACGTCTTACACCAATGGGCAATTTCTAATGGTATGTTATTCAATCCAACGAAAACAAAAGTAATGCACATTACTAGAAAGCGTGCTTTTTTACGTCCTACATACAAACTTGGTGAAGTAGTGTTTATATCTACCCCTTCATTTCGCTATTTAGGAGTAACAATTAGTTCTGATTTGTCGTGGAATACCCACATCACTACAATAACTGCTCGAGCTAATAGACTTCTAGGATTTATTAGGGTTGTAGCCCGAGGTGCCTCCACTCATGCCATCTTCTCCTTATACAAGTCATTGGTGCTACCTATACTCGAGTATGGCGTACCTGCATGGCACCCCACAACATTGACACAAATTAAACAGGTTGAACGCGTTCAACGGACAGCTACGCGCATAGCACTTAAACAGATGAGGGGTGAGATGGCCTATGCTGATAGACTTAAAGCTCTCAATTAGTTTCCTTTCATCAAGGAGAGATTATCTCCTTTGTTCATTTTCTTTCAAATGTCTATCTAATGTGTGTGAATGTGCAATGCTCTCTGAAAACATAATTGTGAATCCTCGACACCCTGACAGTTTGACGTTTCAGCATCTAACTTCTAGAACACAATCTCTTTTTTGTTCGCCATCACGTAGTCTGCCTAGAGTGTGGAACAGTCTGCTTTCTAGTGTCAAAGATGCTGCCATTCTTTCATCTTTTCCTGCATTCCTTTTCCTTTTAAAGTCATCTATTCTCTCTGTTCAATAGGCTGCAATAGATTGATATGCAACTTCGCTTTAGTATTGTTCCTTGCCATTTTACCCTGTCTGGGTCTTATCATAAATAGTCGAGGGAGCGGTAATACTAATGCCAAATTCCTTTATTATCGCGAAACATGTAGATCAAAGCATGTTTACTTTGTATAACTCATAATTACGTAATACATTTTCATTATATATCTATATAAATTTGACCTTTTTATGAGCCAAATTTATTGTTATAATCATTCTTTAATTTATTCATTTAAATTTTTTATTTTCTCTGTTAAAAAGGCTCATTTTGGCTACCAAGGTTATTAAGTTTCAATAATCATTTAATATGCAACTTCGCTTTAGTCGATGGAGCGGTAATACCAATGTCCAATGTCTTTATTACCGCGATAATACAGTGCATGTTTTCTTTCTTTATATAACTTATATTTTCTGTAAATTCATATAAGTATGAGCCACATTGATTGATATAATCATTTCATCTATGCATTTTCTGTTATATGTGGTAGTATATTTAGCTAAATATGGACGTTGGTATAGATATAGGTATACATTAATTGTTATTTATGTTCCGTAATGCTGCATCTTCTGGAGCCAGTGTGTGAGGGTTCACATGCCCTAGGGCAACAGTAATGTACTTTACTTTTGTGAACCCTGACCCACACACTGCTTCTAACTATTTTCTTCTGTCTTGTAACTTGTATTTTTGTAATTTGTGCATATATAGTTGTGTTGTATTTTACATTGTATTGTGCTTTTTGGTCGAATAAATAATAATAATAATAATAATAAAAAGGACCCCTACGAAAACCAGCCTGTGGCTGATAGGGTGTTCCGTCAGTGTGTGTTTACGTGTGCATGAGTGCGTGTGTGTGTGTGTTTGCACAATGATTTAATATTCGTTTTTTGGTGAAGGGTAGCTTTGTTTATGTTATGCATTGATTTTTAAACTGATTTAAATTTGAATGTGACAATTCATGATTATTACTATGTATGCTTCGATGTATCAATGTATACCGATCATTTCAACACTGCTGCTGATCAGTTTGAAATGTATACCAATAGATAAATAATACAAAAAAAATTACCTAAAACTGTTTATTTGTTTATATATATTTAGATATATATTTTTGTAATAAGTATATATGTTACCTTATTTAGGACATGTCAAAATCCCAAATCCTTATTCACGACGTCCTGACTAATTTATTTATGACGTAGACGCGAATTTGAACATCCGGACTTAGTCACGACTTAAAGGGACTTAGTAACATTGTCCAAATCCTCAAAATAAAATTTTAATTCTAGCGGTTCCCTTATACCTTGTTGTATTCGTATTAACAATAAAATCATGGGACCGGTTTCGGTTTTTCAAATTTCCCTTTCGTTACAAAGATATGTATGGTTGAAGTGTTCAGATAAGAAAAAACCGGGCGAGTTTTTCTTCCGTGTACAAAGTGAGTGCAGTGAGTTACTGAATATCACTTTGCATTTTCACTCATTACTTGGCCATACAATGTCCATTTGACTTGAAATTTTCACACAATACCATTTGGACATATAAGATAACAACAATATACATTGCATCAACCATTCATCACTTTGTGCACATGTCAACAAAGTTACTAGATCTCTTTAAGAATATGAGAGAGAATGATAAACGCAAGGTTTCTTTGATACCGCGTTTATATCTCGGACCTTTCAGAAAGTAATGTAAGTAAAGTCAAACCTTCTAAATTGAGTTGATATATTTCCGTCGATGAATTCCTTCATATTAATTATTATACAGGTTATACACTACGTAACTTGACATCTTGTGTAATATTGCATTTTGTCTGCATTTGACTGTTAAAGGTGAAATACTGTTCTGGTTTAGAAGACGCTTCTAATCATAACTAACTTGTGAGGAAAAGGAAAACAAATTTTGAAACAAAATAAAATCGTCTGATCAAAATCCGTTAAAAAACGGTTAAAATATCCAAAATATATTTGAGTGGAATTAATATAGGCCCCACATTGATTCAATAATTTAAAACATTTTAGAAAGTGACTTTGAAATGTATTTGACAACCTCAATATTAATTCATTATTTTAACAAAACATCACATTGATACAAAATGTTTGTAACTTTCAGGTGCATCGGGTTAGAGTACCTGCATAAAGAGAGTAGCGACATCTATTGTTCACAAAATGGATACAAAATGGCGAAAGGAATTTAAACCACTGCATGCTCAAAGAGGTTCAGTCATAGTTTAGCGCATTGTTGAACTCAGCATTCCTGTATGCAGTAACTTAAAACAGCTGTCGCCATTGTTTATCCATTTGTGCACACCAGTTGTCGCTACTCTCTTTATGCAGGTACTCTACATCGGGTGTCTGAATGGCGCCCTCTTGCATTAACTGCTGCAATGTAAATGAAACAACACTCACTCAGCATTTGATATGTCTTTCTACAATTCAAGTTGGGTTATCAATATAGTGTTCCTTTTTAATGATAATGTACAAGTTTCAGGTACTAAAATTCTGTTTGACCAGAACTGTATTACCCCTAATTTTTTTGTTATGTTTGACGTGGTATAACAATATATATATAAACCATTAACATGATGAATGTATAAACTCATTTAACAAGCTTGATATATTACGTTGCAGTGTTTATATTAATTCGGCAAGTATATACACTTGTCTCCATGCTGTTGGTGGAAATGTACGTATCATGACTATTAAAATTTCTTTAGACGAATTATTTCCCTGAGATGTTCGACTTCATTTATTACAAACTATTATTCTCCTTATGATGGCAATGCTATTTAGTACTGCATGTTTTGTTCAAAATAAGTTAGTAATAACCGACTACAGATGGGGGTTTATTTTCTTATCTGTAATCGTACTAGGCCTATACAAAAAACATGACCACCAAAATCCTCAAAAAGGAAAGGAATTACCAATTTGGCAGTCAATTGGTTCATTTCTTTCCCTCATGCGGATCCTGGTACATTTCTATATTTAAATATCTGTACTCTATTGTAAACCACTTAATTGCAGATGTTTAAATAGGTGAATACCGCGTGTGCTTGTGTGTGTATGTGTTTATGTGTGCGTGTATATATATATAATGTGTGTGTGTGTGTGTGTGTGTTTGTGTGTGTTTGCTCACGTATCTGTGTGTGTGTGCGCATAGATTAACAATAATGTGTGGGTATATTCCGGATGTTCCAAAATTGATGAACTTATGCAATTTATGAAACTTTGATTTTTTTTGGCCCGAAAAATTAATATTACACAAAAGCCAGAAGGTTCAAAATAACGACCAAAAAAATATCAACAAGAGTTAACTTACATTAAATACACATTTTAACACATGTGTAATATTCAAAATGTGTGTATTTATGTACAAGATATACTCAGAACATTTAGCGGTTATATCTCTTTCTTATATGTCTCTTTCAATATAAGGTGATTCCCCAAAAATATAAGTCGGTTCAAATGAATACAGTAAGACGAAATGGTGATACAATGTACAAATCAGGACCCTGACGAAAAACATTATCCTTGCTGATCAGGCTATCCTGTATAAATATATTTGAATAAAATGGGACACATGGTCAAACGTCAATATGACCATGACATACAGTAAGTTTGCGGTAGCTCGACGAGTGGCTCGACATTTCGAACAGGTTGACTGTCCCTCGTTAAATAGGAGTGCGTGTTTGTGTGTGTCTGTGTGCGTACATATGAGTGTGTGTGTGTATGTGTGTGCGTGCCTACCTGGGAGTATGTGTTTGTATGTGCATGGGTGCGTATGTGTTTGTGTGTGTGG
>JBAMJV010008494.1:0-12500 GCA_037951105.1 Echinarachnius parma
TGGTGTCGAGATCAGCTAGCGCGAATCCGCGGTACCAACTAGCGAGCGTGTACGGCGGCGTGACCGGATTTAACCGACCAGCACCGGCGCAGTCGCCTCCAGGCAACGTTGACGGTGCGGACAAGGAAGGGACGGACACGGTCGTCATAACCTACGGGCCACTCCTAGGAAAGACGGAGCACGGCAGCCCGGCCAGTAGCCCCGCCTCTCCAATATCCCCGTTCTCCGACGATGGCTACTTCTCCATTCCTGAACAACGATCCATGGAAGAAGCTGAAGACGGTGGTCCTCAGAAGGCCTTTGGTGGTGGTGAGGACCAATCGGTCAAAGTGTACGCCAATACATCTTCATGAAGCTCATGAAGATGATAGCACACTAAACAAAGGGAGGGAAGTTGTGAAGGAATTCGGGAAAATGGTTTGGTTCTTTGCGTACTTATGGCCTAGTCCCACTGCACCGTTTCTACTTCCGTTTCCTATCCGACCAAAATGTGGCGAAGCTTTCAGTATCATGCAAATTTCCATGACTTTCGTTTCACGCGAATAGGAGCCGAATTCAAAGTAGCCTACTAGTCAATTACGAACATGATTCGCATCATTTTGTTTCTTCAATGCTTGATGCGATAATCCCTCTTGCAGCTCATATACTAGAAGCTATACTGATGAAATGTTGTGTGCCATACGGAGGTGCCATGGTGTATAATACAATTTCCCTCATATTTACAATATATAAGAGTAAATGGTGAAAGTAAAAAGATGGGACCATTTAAAAGTAAATATGACCCAGGCATGCCAGGAGGAGGCTGATATTCTGATGACTGGTAGGGCAGCTACTCTAAATGCCGCCAGGCCGTTGATATGGACCACCGGTTGTTGCAGTTGGTTCCAGATACGTATGGTTCTTGGAAAGATTTAGTATTTTGTAGGAATATATTGAAGCTCTTGTTACTGCATCCTTCAGGTCATGGTCCTGTCTTCCGTGATAATTGGCTCAACTGACTGCTGGTGGTAATGTTATTCATACGAGTTGGTTGTGTATATTATAGAAAAAAGCACAATGGTTGAGAAGTTGGCGGTTTTATAGGCTGTGCCATCCAAGTATAGATACCAGGACTGAAGATGATGATGTTCTTCTGTAGTCACGTACGGCAATGCGAGCCGCTGATTTTCGTACTTGGTCAAGTACATTTGAAACTGTGACTGTGTGGGGGTTCCATGCTTGAGAACCATACTCTAGTTGAAGTCGAAATAGTGTTGCATGGAGCATGGGGATAACGTACTGCGGATAAGTCCTAGGAGTCCTAGGGTACGACTTGTTTTTATGCCTAATTGTCTGGTAGTGCTTATACCAACGAAGATTAGCAGTTACTGTAACACCCACGTATTTGTATTATGTGACCATTGGTATAGTGTTGCTGAGTTGTTATTGACAGAAAAAAGGAGAACGTTTCCGTGTGAGCAGTGAGTGAAAGTACTGCACATTTCCTAATATTAAAGTTCATCAGCCAGTAAATGGACCATGGCCAGCTGTTGGAGGTCTTGCTGGAGTATGTGGTAGTCAGCATCAGTCTTCATTTACAGGTCAACAGCACAGTCGTTATAAACGTAGTTACACTGTGCTTTATGGACAGTCTTTGCTACTTGTTTTTTTTTTAATTGTCGATAGACTTCCCATGCAGCTGGACTTGACTGCATGGTGGCAAGCCTTCTTGAAAAGCCTGTCTCTTTACATCATGTATCGCTTGATGGAAGTAGAGATCATAATTTATGAAGGTGTCTCCGACCCTCGGTCAACTTCGATGGAACGAAATCAGACAAACATCTTCTTAGAAAGTTGGTGATAGAGGTCCAATTTGACTCCACAAACATCTTCTCAGGATCAGATATCAGGGGTGTCGATCTGTTCCAAAAACACAATGCATTGGGGGGGGGGGGGGGGGGGGGGGGCAAGCATTGTTTGTGAACAATAGCTCGCCCCCCAATGTATTGTGTTTCCCGGACAGATCGACACCCCTGTCAGATATAAGAAAGTCTCTAGAAAAATATACAGCATTTTTCAGTCGTTTCGGAAAAAGGCTAAGCACTAAATATTTCAGCAGATCCGGATGTCAAACGGATAGGAAACAGAAAGAGAAACGTTGCAGTGGGACTAGGCCCCATATTGCGCATGCGCATGTGCAAAATTATTTTTGTTTTCACTCCATGCAAAATGGATATCTTGAAACGACTGTATGGAACGTAACATTTCATTTATTCATTTATTCAAAAATTAAAACAAAACAATGTATATACAAATAAAAGTGATCGGGGAATACACCAATAAAGCCATGGCTTGTACAAGTGGGTATTCCCTTAAAAATGTTACATTTATATCAGATTACTACGAACGATTGCACAATTTATATTATACTACCCTACTAACGTACTAACATAATCCTAATCCTAATCCTAATCCTAGCTCTAATTCCCTCCCCAACCCAACCCAGTTGAACAGATATAGCGTAACATGAATGTAACAATGTAATTACATAATGTTACTGTACAAATGAAAGGAAAGCAAAATAAGAATTAATACAAAGCAAGTGCAATACAAAATGTATTGCAATTGATGGCATAGCAATATAAGATGCGATATTCTTGACATACATGTAATATACAATGCTCAACGTAGTGGATCTATAAACAGTGGCGCTCAATAAATGACGTTAATCACTCCGCACATACAGAGCCGACTCAACCCGATCCGACTGGTTTCAGTCGGTTCAGCTCAGTATACGTTGCCTCAGGACTCCTGTTTTTCCGGTCAAGAGCCATTCGGAGATCATTCGAGGCCAATTCAACATGTTGAATCGGCTACGACTGAACGAAACCGACTCTAGCCGGACTGAAGACCAGTCGGATCGGATCGGCTCTTTGTGTGGAGGACTTTACAAGACACATGGCTTAACTTTTTAATTCCCTTTTACATGACCCATGATCGTGTGTGCATAATGTAAATAAATGTGTGTGTTATAACTTATATCAGAAAACAAATCAATAGAGACTTTCAACATTATTGTATTATTGATGCTATGTTTATTTCAATAAAGAACATGTAGCTCTATGTATCATGTCGATAGATTATAATGTATATAATGATTTAATTATTGAATAGCTAGTTGAATAAGGTGCATTCATATTTTACAAAGAAAATTACGGACTATAACATGCATATAATTACAATTATGATTTGTTCAAAAATACATGTTGATAATGTTGATGTTTCATGTATAAAAGCGACAAAATCATTTGTTAACCATAATTAATTTGCTATTAGAATAACTTGCAAAATTTAATAATCGAAACAAAAATATTCTTCTAATATCAAGTTAACGGGATAGTTCAGTTTTGGTATAGAGGGCGCTGCATAAAATATTTGTTGTGATGAGATAATGCAAAACCCAGTGTCACATTTGAAAGAGCATACAATTTTAATGACAGAATAAACTTTATTTGATCAAAATCGGTTCAGAGACGGCTGAAATATCCATGAATATAACAATTTGCAACCAGCCGTTGACAACAACAAAATGCTTACACTTTTCAAAAATGTACAAAATATGTTTTTTAATATTTGTTGATGATCTCTCTATTTAATCACTATCTTAACAAAACATCACACGCACAATGGTTGAAACCAATGAGCTTTTAGAGAGCGACCTGTTGCGTTTTAACGGCTCTTTTACAGACATGATAACAGGCTTTCGAGCATGGTGGAATTATAACTAATAGATTGTCGTTTTGGATACTAAACTTCAGTTTGACTAAAACTGTACTCTCTTTACCAAAAGCCAACTATCCCTTTAATAACTCATGGAAAACATGTACTGTAAGTGGCCGTATATATCATCATTCTGTAAATTAGTGATGTACTGGTACATCAATAGTCACCTTTTCTCAATAAAATAATTTGAGATTATGGTATTGGCTATATATGTATAATATATCACTCTCCATGTTCATGTTTAACAATGCATTATGCTTAGGGATTTGCACTTATTATAACAACATCTAAGTTAATTACAGAATAGATGTGAAGCGAATGTGTGATTCTGGAACTTACATAATCGTTTTCTGGTGAATTGCATTACTTATATTATGTACTGTTTGTAAAATAAGCACATTTCATCTAAATATATTGATGTATTTAAATATAAATTATGTTTTCTTACGGTGTTTATTATTAATGTTTTGTCTAAATATACTGTATATATATAGAGACAAAAATTTAAATAAAACACCGTAAGAAAACATAGTTCTCCGAATTTTCGCCCATAGGGATTCGTCAGGGTACGTTTATTGACTGAATAAACGTACCCTGACGAAGCCCTATGGGCGAAAATTCGGAGAACTATGTTTTCTTACGGTGTTTTATTTAAATTTTTGTCTCTATTCACCACACCGACGCAGACCATCTTTCTGAACTCTCTGTATATATATATATATATATATATAACAATGAAATTCAATAAGAAGCTCCGTGGAAAGATTTTTAAAGTGATATTTCGGCCATAGGCCTTTGTCAAACTTTGTATATATATATATATATATATATACGATACGGTAGGCACATTTAAATGTTATGTTGAGACGTTCTAAGGTGATCACCATTATCGAATGCTTATATATTCCGAATGTTTATATTCGAATATTATATTCCAGAAAGTGCTATTAAATCCACTTTCCATAAAAATTGTGTTAACGATATCAGTACATTAATAAGATACGTAGTTATCTAGAAATCAAAAAATTAGGACAAATTACACAATCCTAATCAAAATATGGAACGTTCTATTTTCAGATTCCCAAAGACAAGTTTTCAAAGGTGGACAAAGAAACCGGCTTTTCTCCAAAGCTGAGAAGCTGGATTTAGTGCTTTTTAGCGCTTCATAATTATATAGATTGATATTGTAAGTCACTGTAGACGCGAGTTTGATACATTGGAACGTTAAAGGGATAGTTGAGTTTTGGTATAGAGGGCGCTACACAAAATACATTTATTTGTGAGAAAATGAAAAACTGAGTGTCAAATTCGAAAGAGCATACAATTTTAATGACAAAATAAACTTTATTTGATCAAAATCGGTTCAGAAATGGCTGAAATATTCATAAACAATTTTGGGGCCCCATAATTATTCAATAATTTTGAACTACCAGTTCAACAAATTTTTAAAATGCTTCCTCTTTTCAAAAATTACAAAAGAGGGTTTTTAAATAGCTGTTGATAATCTCTCTATCTAATCACTATTTTAACAAAACATCACATGCACAATATTCTATTTTTAATGGTTCAAACTGATGAGCGTTTAGAGAGCGCTCTCTTGAGATTTATCGTCACTTTTTGAATGAAAACAGGCTTTTTACTTAGTCATTTGTAATGTGTTATTCCTTTAGAGCATGGTGGAGTTACAACTATTAGTTTGTAATGTAATGGTGCAGGTTTTGGTTACAAAAATTCAGTTTGACCAAAACTCAACTATCCCTTTAATCAATCACCCTACTATACTTGCCATGATTTGTAACATACGTAAACTGGAAGATGACTGGCAAGCGTACATGCATCCTATTTTTTTTTATACATGAACTTTAAGGGGTCTAGTAACTTTGTTGACACGTGCAAACACTGTATTTTTATGTGACCTGATACGGTATATCCACTGTGTGATGTGTGAAAATACCATGACAAATGAGTGTTATACTAAAGAGATTGTAATTCAGAAAATTTGCGCGTTTTAACCAATCACATTTGCGCATTGAGAACACGTGATCTGTCTTGCAATTAATTGTAACTTGCAATCGATTGTATCTCTTTCTGCAACGGGGTCCAAGTAATACATGTGGGCGAAAAATGCAAATGACATTCACTAACTCATTGCACTGACTTTGTACATTTGTAATGATTTGTAATACGTACAGCAAGGTGTGTGAGAACCGCCAGAGATTTAAGTTATTTGTAAGACTCTGACAATTTTACTATATTTACTAGGTATATCAATCATGTATTTGTAATACCATACCCCTAGATATTATTCATATCATATTCATATTTGTGTGTATGCACGAAAATGATAAATATAATTCTCATAAAAGATCAAAGCGAATGTGTACTTTTTAAAACAGATCTTTGAAATTTGTATAAACCTTTATTAATTGCAAATGAGCATTTAAAACGAACATTACTTTAATATATAAACAAACTGTATATTGCACAAAACAAAACCGTGATAATATTTATCATGTGTATATATATCTAATCAGAAGTAACTGACTCCACATGGGGTTTTCTGTTATAATCTGACTTCATACTACCACCCCGTTCTAAGTGGAGAAGTAATGCAACAGTCACACCGCCAAACCGAATCCAAACCGACACCATGAGACAGAACTAAATTACAAACTTCCGCTTTATCGGGCACCGACAAAAGCCCGAACTGCACACCACGCTCTCGAACCCACGACATTCGGACATATTCGGAGTCGAAACTTGACACCGACAAGAGACCGACAATTCCGATACCAAACCGACAGCACCCCGAACGTCCACGAATTGCTCGGTCTGGTGTCGGTTTGGCGGTATGACTGCTACATAAGGGGAACAACCGTCGGAACAGAGGGGTTTTTTTCTCGGTCTAACGCCAAATATGTATATAATTGGGTATGTGTTACAATGACTTTATATTTCATCCAAACGTTATGAAACATTTTAGTTTTCATAATTTGTAGGCTCTGTCATATGATGCAGGTTTATACACGTACATTACTAGCAATTTGTATATGTATGAATGAATCAAATAATAATTATAAAGGGAATATCTTATTTGAAAGATAGTATCATTCATGGCCAGTTCGTTCTATTATTAATCGGTACATCTTGTAGCTTTTGTTTTGTTATCGCAAGCAAGTTAACACCCTTTGTGACAAATTCTCGAGATTGTAGGATATAATTATGAACTCAAATAATCATTAATACAACTTTTGAACAAAATGTGTTATCGTTTTTATAAGATAATAACAAAATAATCTCCGTTTTAAGTCGACAAGGTACTCGTTTTTAAATTCGTAACATACGGTATTTCAAAACAGAAGATGCATATTTACAAGGCTGTCGAATATGGCGTACATTTCATGTTTATATGCAATGCCGCATGTTCATATAGCACCGTTTAAAAAAAAGTTAATGCAATCGATTGTAAATTTGCAATTAAGATCATTAAAGGGGCCCTGCAACCCAAATGCATGTTGACCTCTGTTCATCTGTATTAGTGTACACATTCAATATTTGTAAACGGTTTGACCCAAATATGTTTTGTATATTTTTAAACATTTTATCATTTATTTGTCTTCATGTTGCTAAGCCCCACCTCCTAAAAAACCCTCCAGAGCAAATTTTATTGTTGACCTGCAGTGACATCATTTGTCAATCACTGGTTAGCTACCATAAGATTAACAAAAGATGAAGGTACAAAAAGAACATCCACACAAATTGTGATTAGGCTATTGTGATTAGGCTAATCACAATAGCATCACACGGTTGAATAGAATACCAACTCACACAACTTCAATTACAATAGCTGTTGCTATGTCAGAAGAAAAGCACTATCTAAGCTATTGCATGGAGGTATGCAGGGCATGCTTTTGTGTGGATGTTCTTTTTGTACTTTCATCTTTTGTTAATCTCATGGTAGCTGACCAGTGATTGACAAATGATGTCACTGCAGGTCAACAATATAATTTGCTCTGGAGGGTTTTTAGGAGGTGGGGCTTAGCAACATGAAGACAAATAAATGATAAAATGTAAAAAAAAAAAAAAAAAAAACATATTTGGGTCAAACCGTTTACAAATATTGAATGTGTACACTAATACAGATGAACAGAGGTCAACATGCATGTGGGTTGCAGGGCCCCTTAAAAGGGATCTAGTAACTTTGTTGACATGTGCAAAAAGTGATGAATGGTTGATGCAATGTATATTGTTGTTATCTTATATGTCCACAGGGTATTGTGTGAATATTTCAAGTCAAATGGACATTGTATGGCCAAGTAATGAGTGAAAATGCAAAGTGATATTCAGTAACTCAGTGCACTCACTTTGTACACGGAAGAAAAACTCGCCCGGAGTTGTTCTTATCTGAATACTTCAATCATACATATCTTTGTAACGAAAGGGAAATTTGAAAAACCGAAACTGGTTCCATGATTTTATTGTTAATACGAATACAACAAGGTATAAGGGAACCGCTAGAATAAAAATTTTATTTTGAGGATTTGGACAATGTACTAAGTCCCTTTAAGATCATGTGAGTATGAGCAAATCCGATCAGTTCAAATGTGCATATTTTCTGACGTGCAATTAATTTTTTCTTTACAATCGTTTGTAACTCTTTCTGCAACGGGGCGAAAGTACTTAAATACATTTTTGCCGTAAATAGAAAATATCAAGTACGATTCAGTGTTTATAATGATTAGTATATTGACAAAGATTAACAATAGTTTTCAAAAGATTTACATATTTGTAGGATTTCAATAAACAATTATTTCATGAAATATTATATACACATTTAAAATATCCAAATATAGCAAAGTAGCACAAAAATTATTATATATATACATATATATACTTTTCTGAAGAGATGCGAACCGGTTGCAGGGGCCGCGGAAAGGTTTTGAAAGTAGGGGGCTGACCACAACCGGGTCACGTTATTTTATGGTTATGTATTTTACTGTTTTAAGCCAAAAAAGTGGGAGGGGGGGGGGGGGGGGGTCTGCAGCCCCCAGCCCCCCCCCCCCCCCCGGTTCCGCGGCCCCTGGGTTGGAAGTAATTGTATTTAAAAACAACTTTACCATGCAATTGTAGCGTATTTTCGAGTTTGTTCGATTGACTTTTATATATATAATATTATATAAATATATAATTTTGTTAAATATGACAGACTGTTTGGGATAAGCAGGAATGAAGGGTTCCTTATATAGACATATATTAAAGCCTATCCCATAAACACACACACACAAGATCCCCTCCCCCTCAATACATACAAACTACACCACAAAATATATAATCATGTACAATCTGAGATGATAAAAATAAATTAATAAATGTTAAATTAAAGTCAAAGATGCTTATGCAAATCTACCGTTTTTTGCTTTTCCTTATTTCTAAAGGCATGATAATCAATACTGCAGGTCCTTAAATAAAACAATGAATTTTTCATGGACATCGTTCTTATAATTTTGTATTTTGATATGACGAATATAAACCACAATTTAGTTTGTGAAAGCCAAGCTACGTGTACATAATTAAATGTGTTCGTGTCTATATGGTCTATTTCTTCACTCTTCGGAGGACAGTCCCATGATAAGATAGCCACGATATAGTCCGGCCTCCGAATCGAATGAGCTCATTTGTGCGTAGAGATCAGTGGTCCGGTACCACGCATCCGGGCCCTTGTCAAATGTATCAAATAGGAGGAAACGGTCGGTTCCCTTGTGGTAGGCTCCAAGTGGACAGTGATGACCGCACCTCCGTGTGCTCCCGTCTTTCATAATCAGGTCGAAGATGAAGTTGACGTTGACACCAGCGCTCGAGTCTGCGCGCGACAGCGCGTCGACAGCGCGTGAGCGGAAATCCTCGACCATTTTTGCGTCGTCTGCGCCTGCGCGTGAGGTGAAGAACGTCTGCGCTGGAATGCCGTGAGAGCGCAGTAGGTTCGCGGCTTCAGCGAGAGTTATCCCCACGTCCTGCACGCGCTCCTCCGTGACGATGCGCGTCGTCTCTGGGTGTTTGAACATAGTTTGGTCCACGAACGGCAAACTCGTGACGTCGAAGTCCATCTGCTGGGCGGGCTCCGGGTATTTTTCGCCGAGGAGGCGAGCGCTCATGAGCATGGCGATCGATTGCATACCGCAGAGACCAGATTTAATACGCTTGCGGAAGATTCTAATCAGAATGGTTTGTTTGACAACCGAGTCGTGCAGGAGCATCTGGCCATCTGGGGAATCTAGTATGATTTTATCTTCCCGTTCTGGACCATACAGACTCCTGCAATAAATGAAAAAACAAACAAGCTATAAAAAACACCCATTAATTAGAGGAACAAAGATAAGTATACTAAACCGAACACAAAAAGTAACTACCCCCCCCCCCCCCCCCCCCCTAAAACAACTTCTCGTCATTTCATTACCAAGAATTCTTTCAAGATTTCGTCTCACCAAAATATGTATAAGTATGCTGGTTAGGAAAACAATATGTCATAATAAGAGGTTACCATTAATTCATGGTTGAGCAAGCACACATTAAAGGGAGTGTCCGTCTTTTACATTTTCTTTCATACAAAACAACTTTTGAAATTTGGCTTTCAAAAGGCGGACACTCCCTTTCAAAATTCCCAAAGTAATATTATTATTGCAAGTTATTATTGGGAAATTTCCAATTGCACTGTTTTACAATTGCAATTAATGCATTTAACCACAATCCTGTGCCATAAACAAATACAAATGGATGGAATATCAAAAAGTTTGAAAATGAACGGGGGAACCTATACATTACAGTACGTAAAACATAGAAAGCGAAGACTAAAATTCGTAAAACTTACAATGTAATTTGTTCATTCCTTATTTTGATACTTTTTTGCGTGGCATACTGCAAGCAATGTATTTTATACAATAACTTTACGTAAATAATTCAATATTGTTGTGATATCATGTAACATCAGTTGGACAAATATATTAGCCGTAATTTTGTTCATTGAAGAGATGACTTTTTTCAAAGTCGTTTTTTATTCGTAAAATCGAAATTACAGCGTTGTTAGATCTAAAAAATTGCATGCGGGGTTTACATCCTCATCCATCAATTGGAGACTTTTCAGATGATTTAAAGGGATTCGGTAACTTTGTTGATATTTGCAAGAAATAGGTGACGACGAGTTGATAAAAAACGTATTCTGGGATATGTCCACCGAGTAATTTGTGCAAATTCTATGGTGAATGTCATGAGTAATGCAAATGCAAAGTGATATTGCCGATTGATTGCACTAACTTTGCACAGTTTTACGTCTCTCGGGGAGATTTTCAAAGCAAAAAAGTAAGTCATAAAACCATATCATAATTATAGGCAAAACCATGTCATAGTCGGGCAAAGAAATCTTATTTTCGGTCAAAACGATCTCATATTCGAGCAAGATCGTTTTCAGTCAAGCTATCAAAAACATAACATTTTCGGGCATCAAAATGACGAGGACCTTTTTCTTAGCGTGTTCTTAGCGTGTTCGAGAACAGCTAGATAAGTTCTCGGTAAGTTTTGTCAATTTTTTATGTCACTACAGATTACTTTAAACGAACAATTTTCTTTGATACATAACGAGAACTTTCGTTAGATTGAATAACGATTTACGAAAAGGAGTGCAAGAGTGCAATATGGTTACGTAACATTGTATCACAATGACATTTATCCTTGAATTGCCTCATCATGAGTGAAGCATTATGTGATAAACACTCGCGTACACACTGATTAACTTGTGCACAGCTTCTCGAGTTTGTGTCAGTTTAAAAAAAAACAAATTGTGAGTGCAATCTACTTTTGAAAATATTGCTTTATTGCGTAAAATTTAGTGTGAATAAAGAAGCACGACTAGCCACTTTTCAGATATCTCCTGCTTCAATATGAATATAATCCATGCCATGTTATGATTTTAATCATATTCCCAAACCCACATATTACCACCAAGTATTATGTCTTTGAGATAAACGAAACGTAAAGGTTTATGTTTATAATAGATTAAAAGCATTATTATTCCAATTAAAATCAACTTCCATAATGAACATAAAATCGACAATAATTATCATGTATATTGACTCACCGCATATATGTCCATGTTGCACCCATGTTAAACATACACAATCAAATAGTACTGATGAACTGTTATTTTGGTACAAAAAAGCAAATACAGGTATTGCATATATATACGGCCAGAACAGACGGGTTGGTGATGACAACGCCCTATGAGCTCATCTTGATCTTTAATCCTGATGGCGTATTAACTCATGCAGCAGCGGTAAGAGGAGCAGCATTCAGTGTGTGAGTATTATAAGGACTGCAAGGAATTAGCCTTTAAGTTTAGGGCTTGATTAAAAAAAAGAGAGATAAAATTACTGGAGCATATACGGGGCATATACACTACTTGAGGTGTTTCACTGACAGTGAGGCGTTTCAAAATGATGTGTGTCTATAAACGATATACAGTATTTCGGGAAAGTATCTCGTATTACAAGAATAGTGGTCTACCACGCTGCGGTATACAAATGCTCGATAACAAGTCATTTATTTTCGTTGATCATGCGTTCATAATCGGTGAACCAACATAACTATTAAGAAGAGATAGTATTGATCGTGCATTGAGGCGTTAATTTGTTGTGCTAAATCCACCAATTGGGTGGAACTGTTTAAACAGGCCGTCCTTGTCATTATAC
>JBAMJV010008494.1:17500-49170 GCA_037951105.1 Echinarachnius parma
CATTTGAAAGATCATTGAATAAAACATGTGAAATTAAAATAATTCCCTTTCAAATGCTCTCATATAGTTCTAAAATTTGATTTAAAAATATTTTATTTATGTATAGTCTAGCCAGACGATATCTTGATTTTTGAAGAAAAAAAATACATAAAATGCATAATATACACTTCTTTCAAAAAAATTCAAAAGAAGTTTTTAAATAGTTGTTGACGATGTCTTTATTTAATCATTATTTTAACAAAACATCATATGCACAATTTTGCATGTAAAATGCTTGAAACTAATGATTTTTTTAGAAAGCGCCCTCTTGAGTTGTAACAGCTATTTTTAAAAATGATAACCGGGTTTTTACTTAGTCGTTTGTAATTTTCTCATACCTTTCGACCACGGCAACTATTAGGTTGTACTGTAATGGTGCAGGTTTTGGTTAATACAATTTAGTTTGACCAAAACTCAACCATCCCTTTAACTAGACGAGGATTGACACTATCTACCGTATCATCAACTGACTATGAGATATCCTCTGGATGTTTTGGTCGACCCATCCGTGGTGTTCATCCGGAAGAACAAACCTGGTGCATGGACCCACACTAGAGGCTTGTCTTCCCGGGTGTCGAGCAGTAGGAAACAGTCGCTGCCTTCGTGATAGGCTGCCAGCGGGCTGAAATGACCGTACCACAGGCTGACATCTTGCTGAAAGTTGACCATCACGCCGCTACTTGAGTCCACGCGCGAAAGCGCGTCGATCGCTTCGCGTCTGAACGCGTTCAGGTCCGCGTAGCTGCCCTCCGCATCTGCGCAGTTGCATTTCCTGTTGGCGTGCGCGTCATCAGACCCCGCATCAGGGGCGTGCACGTGCCGCTTATTCACGAGTCGACCGTGCGCTCTAAGGAGTGCGCACACCTGTCCAAGATGGGATCCATCGCGTCTTAGTACCGCGCCGTCACCGATGACGCTGCGAGTCGCTTCGAAGTCGAATATGTTGCTCTCGGTAAAAGGCACGGCTTCGACGTCGACATCGGCGGTATCGTTTTCCTTTATATTAGCGGTGAATTTTACCCCGAGGTGTCGGGCGCTAAGTAGCTGAGCAGTCGACGTGACCCCGCAGTATCCAGGAACCAATTGTTTCGTGAAAAGCCGCATTAATACAGGTTGTTTGATCGACGTTTCGGCTAAAAGCGTTTGGCCTTCTTCGGAGTACAGCGTTGCCTGGATGATATCCTCCATTGTTGTTGTTCCGCTTGTTTTTGTTTGTGTTTCTAAAGTTATGGATGTAATGGAACACAAAATTTATCAGAAACAAATCAAATTGTCAGGTAGTTGAATAATATGTCACCTTACTGTCAACAAACTATTACTGATTCACTGCTGTTGTTGTTCCTACTACTTCTACTACTACTATTACTACTACTACTACTACTACTACTACGACTATTTCTTCTACTACTACTTCTTCTACTACTACTTCTTCTACTACTACTACTACTACTACTACTACTACTACTACTACTGTCGTGGGTAGAACAGGAGAGAGAGAGAGGAGTCAGAGGCAAACGATGCGGTTGCAGTTGATCATTTATTAAATCAAAACAAAACCCCAGGTTCAACAACTCCGATCACTCAAGCAGAACCGAAGCAGAACATGAGTGAACACATGACTCGGCCACAGTCGACAGGCAGCTAACACGTGAATCAGCTTCCTCTGTCACATCGAGAGCAAAGAGACAGGACAAACACCTCCAATGAAAGTTGGTTGAGGAATAAATTCAAGCTTCCCGGCCTCTCCATCCACCATAATACTAGTCCCAGAAGCAACCTGATTACCCGAGATTAATCCGCCCCTCAAATCTTCAGAGGTAGCCTCTATTAAATTGAATGTAATCACACACAAAAACCCTCTATAGCTTGAGGCTACTAAACATTCCAAACTACAGACCTACTTTTGATACAGTGTAAAGATATTACAAAATGAAGTGTCTCACTGCATACATGGCTGCACTGCAATCAAAGCTAGTGCATGCCAAGTTACGGACCTACTTTTAATACAGAGTAAAGATATTACTGAGTGAAGCGTCTTACTACAAACTTGGCTGCACTGCAATCAGACCTAGTGCATACCAGTGTACATCTAAGATATTTTCACCTGTTCTAAACAATGTACAGACCTCAGAGACAAGTTAACATAACAAGTCTGTGCAGTTTATTGTTCCTCTGCTTAACTATCTCAAACAGCTATAAATAAACAATCAAGTAGTTTAAAGGCACGCTAAGCTTCTGAGCAATAAAACCAAATTTCAGCTCTACATTTGCAACAACAAAAATCTCGTCCCCGACATCTCCCCCATTTCTAAAGTAAACATTAATGCGATTCCTAAATATTTTAACAATTGCAAATATACTATTGCCAACATATCCTTGTTACATTGGCTAAATTTATATTGGAAAACCTATGACACGACAGAGTGTCCGTCAAACAACACAAATCTTTTTCCAACTGTATCACTCATAACTAAAACAGAGTAACCTATACATCCACTAAAGGTGCCCACTAGGCTCATAAAACAAATCTCCCAAATGTACCTCTAAACCAAAGCAATGGCTGAGAGCAAAGAAATAATCACTCATCACTCTTTCCTTAAAGTATATCTCATCAAAAATCTTTTTTCCACCCAAATTTTAGCGCTTTACAAAAAATATAACTATAAATCATTTCCAAAAAGAATTATCCATTTTAGCACCTGGCTTAGAATAGGAGGCATTTTTCTTTTTATGCCTAAATTTTATAAAAACAAACGGGTAGATTAATTTATCTGACCTTAATTTTTTCATTATCATAATTTCCTTATTCTACAAACAAACGGGTAGATTAATTTATCTGACCTTAATTTTTCATTTCAGAATTTCCTTATTCTGCATCAAAACACAAAATTAAATGAATGGATCGACAACTGGCTTCGACTTGCCTATTCTACCGAAAGAACTTCAAACAAAATTATCCATCAATTCTAATCTTCCCCAATTGTGGTAATTTCATTTTTTTCCCCAATTCACATTCAAAAATGAAATAAAGCACAAATCTACATAGGAATACCAGTGACTGCTGAAGAGGGTAAACGATGTGGATTTCGATTCAATCCCCGCGTAGACCTAGTAGAACGTCTGACTGATTGAACTACCTCTGGTTCTACCACCTCTTCCGGCTCCTTGCCGAGGTAGAACCAATCAGGAATATCATCTTCACTATCGCTGTCATCTGAACTACTACCACAATTACTAACATCCCCCTCCATGCTACTGTCATAAAAAGGAACAGGAAATGCATCATGAATTGATTCCTCCACTTGACGAGGATCTAGGACTATTACACAGGCCTTTGATTGAACTACCTCTGGTTCTACCACCTCTTCCGGCTCCTTGCCGAGGTAGAACCAATCAGGAATATCATCTTCACTATCGCTGTCATCTGAACTACTACCACAATTACTAACATCCCCCTCCATGCTACTGTCATAAAAAGGAACAGGAAATGCATCATGAATTGATTCCTCCACTTGACGAGGATCTAGGACTATTACACAGGCCTTGGGGCATACGCAAGAACTCATAGAGGCCCCAAGGCACTCGGAAAGCAGTTTTATCGACAGAGTCGGGATGCATGACTACCTGAAAATAACCGTGAGCGAGGTCGAGTGTTGAGAAATAACGTGCTCCACTGAGTGCATCTAATGCCTCGTCAATCCTTGAAGAGGAAACGAATCTTTCACTGTATGGGAGTTCAACAGCCTATAATAATCTAAGCGACCCTTCTTAACAACTACAATTGGACTAGCATATGGACTCTTAGATTGGCGGATTATCCCCTTTTCCAACATTTCTTGGAGCATCTGTTTGATATCATCAACCTGTGATGGTGGAAGACGCCTATAGGGTAATCGAATGGGTGACTCATTGGTTACATGGATTTCATGTGGTACTACAACACACCTACCAATATCAAAAGATCCAGAGGAAAAAACCTCTTTGTGTTCATTGAGCAACTTTGTAACCTTCTCCTCCTCTTCCTTACTAAGCCCCTCGAGTTTAACACCGACTGGAAGATCAGCATTTCCCTCAACATTCTCAACACCATTCTGTCCAGTACCAGACATAGGATCAGTAATAACCTCGTATACTGAAACAACCAGATTTTCCTCCTTCACATCAACATAGACTTCTTGTTTTCTGCTAACAGACTGGGCTTCAGCAACCTGTGTGTTAGGTGGGAGACAAATCTCATACTCGGACTTATTCTGAAGGAGCAACTCCACTGAATTCCCTCCTACAACCTGCGATCCCTCTACAGTATTAACAGTAGGATCAAACCTCCTCAACACATCTTTTACAAAGATTTCCCGGCCAACCCCGGATGGATGAACCTCGCAAACAACTCGTCGTACAGAGAGAGGCGAAAGGACTTCTTCTACACTAGTCTTTATGTGAATCAATTCATCCTTCTCACATTCCTGGCGCACAGACCCAACTATGGGAACTCCATCTATCACTCCAAGGTCAAACTTCCTTAAAAGATTACATCCAATCAAAACGGGATGGTCTGTACGAAGAACTTGATCCTTTGAATCTTCTATCACTAAGAAACTACCATCCAATTCTTGACCATTGATGATCACTGGCACTTCAAGATATCCTTCAATAGAGACTTCGATTCCTCCTATCCCAATCACATTCATGAACAAACTGTTCATTTCCTTCAAGTCAGCTAATTTATCCTTCAATTGAGAATGATAAATGGATGATGGGATAATCGAAGTCTCTGCGCCAGTATCTAGCACACATCCTAACTGTACACCAGCTATATGGATCTCACTTCTTGGGCTGGGTGAAACCAACCTACCTGCCAACTCACTATCCAAAGAACTATTTATCTTACTGACTCGTGCTGTAGGATTTTCAGCTTTGATAGTGTTAAAGACTGGACAATCCTTCCTCAAATGCCCCCTTCCCCTGCATCCATAACAGAGGGATGGCTCAGTACAGTGTTTTGATATGCCCTCTTTGTCCACAATTGTAACAAACATCGTCATCTGATTTCTTTTGTGATTTCAATTGCTTCACAAAATCTACCAGGGCAGCGACTTATTGTGACAGCTGCGCAAGACCACTTCGCAACTCATGGACTTCACTACTATTTGACGGCTTTTCTTCAGCCGATAAATACGTACTGGCAACATCAGCTCGTACTTCCTTCCCTCTTACTCCTACATACTCATCCCTAAAAAAATCCAGGACCTCCGCTCTCATTTCATGAAAGGTAGCCTTCTTCAAGGACATTTCAATCCTACGTAGCTCTCTCTTTACCCATGGCTCTCTAACCCCTCTAACAAAAGCTTCTTTAAGAGAATTGTCTCTTAAGACCTCGAGAGCTGTCCTTTCCTTGGTATCTGGGGCAACCTGCTCCATCCGGGAATATAATCTCATCAGGCTCCTACTGAATTCTGCCAACGATTCTCCGCTCTTTTGCATACGCGAGTGGAACTATGCGCTAAGTGTCTGTAAAGACTATATAGGCCCAAATTGCGATTTCAAAACTTCTACCAATTTCTCTGGATCGTCCCTAACATTCCCTTCTCGGCATAACACCTCATCCTTAGCTACTCCAGCAAAATGATATATCAAAGCTTGGGCCTTAGATTGGCCAGTCAATTTGTAACAATTACAGTATGCCTGGAACTCATCTAACCACTCTGTTAGAGAAGGGTCCCCCGGGACTCTAGGCGGACCCTTAAACTTCTGCAATTTGATTCTGGGGGCAGCAGGGGCCTGTTGGACGGAAAGTCCTAGAATAGGTTAGACTTTCGAGAGCTGATCTCCGCCACCCCGAACCCGCCAATGAGAGAGCTCTGTATACAGCATTGATCTGTACTCACTCGAGTGGTCCGACAGATCCCACGGGCATACAGTTCACAGGGTAACGCGATGTATGGGGGAAAGGTGTATGCACCGGTCGCGCGTACAGTTCACAGAGTATAGAACATAGACTAGGAAAGTCCTTGCAAAACACCCGTCAGGGTGTAAAGCATTTCAGTCATCGAATCCTCAGACATTGTGGAATGCAAAATCCAATCCAATCAACTTTAACCTCAACTTCAAATATCAATCCAATCCTATCAGTCCAATGAAATCCAACCAATTATATCAATCCAATCAAATAGCTAACTTATCAATCCCATAAATCCAATTGAATAATATCCTATCAACCCTATCAAATCCAATCAAATCGGATTTACATCCTACCAATCCTCAGGTCCTATCAATCTAATCGAGTTCCATTAAATCAAATCTACATCCTAGCAATCTCAATCCTATCAATCTAATCGAATCCAATCAATTTAATCGAATCCAATCAAATCGAAATTACATCCTACCAATCCTCAGTCCTATATTTTAACATCCCTAGTGACATTTAACCTCTTCACTTCCTACGAAATGTATTACTAATAAAAATTCAATAAATGCTTTCTATCCTATTCCAAGCCAGGGACTTCTTATACTAATTAATTTAAGAGTGAGTGATGAGTGTATTTAAATTGCTCTGTTCTCAGCCATCGTTACAAGAGCTAGGGAGAGAAAATAGTCTGAGTCATTGATTATCTACGAGTGATACAGGACGTCCTCAAGTCGACAGGCATCTTCAGCGTCTCGATCTGAAAAGGGAAAAAAAAAACTCTGCTAACTGATCTCAGTTAGATCACCTTACCATTCCGTCTTACTAGTTCAGCAACGAGAATGAGTTCAACCAGTTCATCGGCTTCGAGTTCAACCGGTTCATCGGCTTGGAGTTCATCGGCTTGGAGTTCATCGGCTCGGAGTTCATCGGCTTCGAGTTCATCGGCTCGGAGTTCATCGGCTCGGAGTTCATCGGCTTCGAGTTCATCGGCTTCGAGTTCCACCAGCCTCGAGCTCAGCAAATATTTCAGCGGGTTCTACAGATTCAGCCGCCCAGGACACCGACTCTGCCACCGCACGAGGCCAACAAAGTTCTGCGATATTGAACCTGGGGTTGACTCCTGGGACTCCTATCCCATCCTCGTCGCCAATTTGTCGTGGGTAGAACAGGAGAGAGAGAGGAGTCAGAGGTAAACGATGCAGTTGCAGTTGATCATTTATTATATCAAAACAAAACCCCAGGTTCAACAACTCCGATCACTCAAGCAGAACCGAAGCAGAACATGAGTGAACACATGACTCGGCCACAGCCGACAGGCAGCTAACACGTGAATCAGCTTCCTCTGTCACATCGAGAGCAATTAGAGACAGGACAAACACCTCCAATGAAAGTTGGTTGAGGAATAAATTCAAGCTTCCCGGCCTCTCCATCCACCCACTATAATACTAGTCCCAGAAGCAACCTGATTACCCGAGATTAATCCGCCCCTCAAATCTTCAGAGGTAGCCTCTATTAAATTGAATGTAATCACACACAAAAGCCCTCTATAGCTTGAGGCTACTAAACATTCCAAACTACAGACCTACTTTTGATACAGTGTAAAGATATTACAAAATGAAGTGTCTCACTGCATACATGGCTGCACTGCAATCAAAGCTAGTGCATGCCAAGCTACGGACCTACTTTTAATACAGAGTAAAGATATTACTGAGTGAAGCGTCTCACTACATACTTGGCTGCACTGCAATCAGACCTAGTGCATACCAGTGTACATCTAAGATATTTTCACCTGTTCTAAACAATGTACAGACCTCAGAGGAACCAACAAGTTAACATAACAAGTCTGTGCAGTTTATTGTTCCTCTGCTTAACTATCTCAAACAGCTATAAATAAACAATCAAGTAGTTTAAAGGCACGCTAAGCTTCTGAGCAATAAAACCAAATTTCAGCTCTACATTTGCAACAACAAAAATCTCGTCCCCGACACTACTACTACTACTACTACTACTACTACTAATACTAGTAGTAACTACTACTACTATTACTACTTCTACTACTCTATGTATATATATATAGCGGGATTGCACATTAAGCAAAATACTCATTTTTAAAGATGTTAAGTACACAGATAACATATAACGTGTGGCCCTTCACGAGAAAGTACCCAATTTTCGCGAGCATGTTTTGTATGAAATTTGAACCATTTTTTGTCATCTCCGCGATCCTAGTCATGAAATATGTATTCCATTTGTTTGCGATTTTTTTTTCTTTCGCAAACACATGCGAATGTTGACCCGGCCCCTTTTCACGGAGAATATGATACTTAATTAAGTCATGAATCGTTAATTAGGAAATGTTTGTTTACAATATATTACGTGTCGCATGTACACACGTTCTGAACTATATGCGTGTGCAATAATGGTCAATTATTATGGTCGGAATAACAATTTTGGCGTTGAAACGCGCTATAATTGTCTGACATACATTCAATTGTAACTTACAATCGATTGTATCTCTTTCTGCAACGGAGCTATTATGGTTCTAATATTCTCGTTATAACAAGGTTCCAGTGACAGTATGTAGTAGAAATCACATGCAAATTTTACATAATTAACTGACAGAAATTAAATAAAAGATGGCAAACTTACCAGTGAATTCAAAATGTAGCTACATGCATATCTGTGCTTCTTGACGGTGTGTGTGTGTGATTATGGTTCTGATTCGGTGCCCAATATAATCTCTATACTCTATCCACTATCGGAATACCGAATACAAATAATGGGAGATCACAGGCCCGCGTGCACTTCCCTAGTAATGCTTTATCATAATGACTTTGCACATTTGTATATATCAGCCAATAGCCATGCAGCAATTCATTGTAAATAAAGTGATCGGAAAATTAAACGAGATTTAAATGAAATTTAGATTGAAGTTTAATTATGATTCTACGAAGTATAGGCCTAATATGAGGAATCAGGTAGGACGCACATCTGTTGCGGCCGAAATAGCACCACATTTTTGTAGACAATAGGTTTTCTATTGATATGCAAATGAGCTCTCGCTCCCCCGTGTATATATACGCCGCGGTTTCGCGACAACGCCATTTTTCAAAGAAAAGGCTCGCCCAACTCCACAAGGGTACGGGTCTTATTACGCCATACACGTGATAGAGTATACGAATCCCTGGCACTCAAAGTGTAAAGAATCTTCGATAAGTTTTACACCCCAGTCAATCCGACGGATAGTAGGGCGGGTACCTGATTCCTCATATTAGGCCTATACTTCGTAGAATCATAATTAAACTTCAATCTAAATTTCATTTAAATCTCGTTTAATTTTCCGATTCTACTTCGTATGGCCTAATGAATCGGAATCAGGTAGGACCTTCAAAGCCAGAGTTGGGGAGCTAATACTACGCACGACAGTAACCAGAACTGTCGTGCCCGATAGACGAGTCACGCGGACGGCCAAATCAAATCCATTCTAAATCAGTGCCCGTAAGAATACAGGTACCGTACATCAATAATATAGCTTGCACTAATACAGTCATGATGTCCGCGCAAACATATTCCACGAACGGACAAACGCGACGCGTGCCGTGCGTCCGCGTGATCCTGCATACCTGTACAGTAATCTCGGGATCGAATAATACGATCCTCGGAATAAGGAGCTAGACCTCCAAATAAAAAAAAAAAAGCTTTATCATCGAAATTGAGCCAATGTATTTCTCTTCCTCTGGTTGTTATCAATCACTGGAGTCGAGAGTGAGGGAGAGTCTAAACTCAAATATAGAACTACGAGATCCAAGTACGTACACGTGTACCAAATAACCTTTATATTCCAATAAGGAAAAAAGACAGTATGATTCAACAATACCGAATGTTCACGATCCCAACGGAACATGCAGTGCCACTGCACACGGAATCCATACTATTATTTATGTGAGAAAAGCAGTGTTATTCTGCATTATAATGATTTTATCCGTACCATCAGTGACAATCACCACTTAACGTTTGGAAGGCCCTAATTTCAGCAAAAGCTCTTTCAGGCGGTTTCTCCGCCTGTCCGTAAGGATTGATTAATCCACTTTATACATCTATATCCTCCGACGACCACAGCCCGAGCATACGGAATCAGTCATGAACGGGATAAGACAATAATGCCACTGACCCAAAACGTATAGTATATTACATATTACAAATGAACGCAATATCACAAAGCGTTCGCCACACAATAGGGCGGCACGATAACAAACGCATCGTTGACTATCAAGGCGACAAGATTGGCGCCGTACTACCATGCTGCAATTGGATCCAAACATTGTGCAATTAACCTTATGCCATCGACCTACTGATCGTGCTGATGGCCTATGCTGATGCATACCGATGGGGCTTAAATTAAAATGCAGATAATGCTAACATACCGGCGCCCAATATGAAAGTCGTACCGGCGGTCCGAATTACCAATTTCGAAAAAAAAACAACAACAACGAAAGTCACTCGAGGTTTTTCCAAGTGTGTTGCTTCTAAAGTACCTTATACAAAGGTACACACGACCGTTATATACCAAAGCGGTCTTAATCAAGAGTGTATAATCAATAACCTGTGCCATCCGACCCGGAACGAGCCCAGCGATCACTCAAAACAAACTAACGTAAGATATTGTAGTAACCCCGAGATAAACCAGTATCCGAAAGCTACACCTGTCACGTGTAATGCGTCAACCATGCCAAGGAAATCGAATGTATACGCTTCCTTTGCAAAAACAATTCGAAAAGTATTCAAACCAGCTTCTGTCCGCACGTACGACTGACCAATGCTGAAACGCACATTGACACATGATTGTGCAGTACTTCTAAAGAATGGATCATAAGGCGCTAGTTCCGATATGAACACGCCCCAAACAAATTACGTAGGCGTAACGACTAGGGCATTGAGTCACGATAATGCCATATACTATATATAATAGATCGATCACCTGGCGTCAAAAACGCCAATCAATAGATCACGGCAAATAACCTAGTTCCGCAAATTGATTCGCACGAACGACTGCCGAATCTCCGTCAACGTCAGTATGAATAAAATACTGCAACACTCAATTCATTGTAGCGGGACGATAACACACAACCGTCAACACAGATACGTGTCGGCATTGCCGTGCCTAAACAGAACGCATTGTTCAGATCCGACTGTCAATTGTCGCAACCTATGATATAGGGGCAACAAAGTATGTTCACACCTTGAACATTGTTCACTCATGTCCACTTTGTATCGCTATAGAAGTGAACGATACTGTAGTCATGCAGAACGAATAATGATGTGTTCTCAAACTAAAATATCCACCTACTCGGATATACATCCTTTCAAATTGGAACACATAACAGGGCGAAGCAACACGAACAAAAGGAGTGGTATGGTGATAATCTTCTCGCCTGATGAACTACCCTGGAGTGCGACAACTATAAGACAAATGCGGGTGGAATGTGTCGTGCTTAGCACGCCATCGCTTCATCACAAGGTTAAGTCAGACGGGTCCACCATTGTGTCTTGCCACTATAACATGAGCTCTCAGCCGTACTGGGACTGTCTTCAGAGAGGTATCCTATCCGGAACCACTTAGACAGCTTTACTTTGCATTGTTTGGTAATGAAAAACGTCCGGTTTATCCTTGACAATGGCTTGCCTAATTCTGGCAAAGTCAAAAAGGCATAAGAATAGTGCGTAATTCCACTAAGACATGAGAACAATTTACATGATGCGATAAAAGGGGAGGACCCCTGTACTCATATCGTGAAACTAGGCACGCGATGACCGGAGATAAAACTGTACACCTTCACACAATACAACTGCACGAACATCAAGACCGCACAGACCGGGCCGGGAGCTTTTGCATTCACACTAAGAGGCGCCCCATTGATAACACTCAATAGCAAGTATCCATGGCTACGTGCGCCAAAAAGCGAGCAATATACTGACACGCGCCCAGGGCGGGGCATTGGCTCACAGCCAAACGCCCTTGTATTGTAATTCCTCTTACAATTTAGACGAGCAAAAATAACCGTCTTCAAGCCAAACAAATGACCCGTCATAATCCGCGTGGACATACCACGATCCGCCCAAATAAAGGCTCCTTGAAATGGTCGACATGTCAACAAATGACTAATCAGAGGATGGAGCGTCGTTAAGCTGAACGACGGTAACGATGATAGCACCAAATTAAATCTTGGTGCATAAAATGAATACTGAACCGCATACCAAATCACCTAATAACTTGTGGTGGTCATATACCGCATTTCCCATTACAGTAATGTTTAAACGAAAACATGATAATCAAGATGGCGGCTGGGCTAAAATTCAGGTTCGGGTATAATCAGATACCTTTCAGCACGTATACATGCCAGTATAGTCATATCGTTTTAAAACCCCGACAGCCAAGCTGGCTGGTAGGCTAAAATTCAGTTTCCGATACCGAAAACACTGGCGCCCGGCAAATAGGGCAAAACTGATATCCTGTGCCCATTCAAAGGTCGACACCATGATTGGTGCGCCCTGCATCTCACGGTATACACAAGTCGACAGAACTAGCCGTAAAATGGTCAGCGCAAATGCGTCAAACTGTAAATATTAAGTACATGGCCGTTCTAAAATACATCCATTACACCACCATGTGTAAGTTGGGCATAGCCAGTATATAAAATAAGGCACTATGTAGTTTCATTATCGGTTCTAGAATAACCAATTCCAATCAGGCACAAATGGCCATAATGTAGTATGATCATCCACGACCATTCCCAATCCGTATAGACTCGAACGGTCTCTATCTCACGACTGCAGCGGCCACTTGCCGCGAGTATACCGTGGATATGGGCCCCGGTTCATAGAACCATCTGATCACACATCGACCAAGTGGGGTTGTAACATGGCATGTAACATCATGTAACATCAAATACATTACCATTATTCCTTTCGGTCGATAACTATGGTGTGTGGGATAAAAATCACACCGAATGAAAGAGCCCATTCGAGTCCACATGCATGTACATGTATATAACATCGCCTTATTTCAGGCCGGGATATATCTCAGATAACCCTCATCTAGTAGCCATTCCATGGCTTCTCATACCAATATACAGCCTAGGCTAATACAGTAGCCGGCTCAATCGAAAGTGGCCCAAAGCGGCTTCATGGCTCTACCTCAAAGGGAGCTGTGTACATGCTGGCCTTAATAACAATAAGGTAGATGCTCATGCCGGCCCCATCTCCATCCAAGCTCCTGGTGTCTCGATCGGCTAAGGCCCCGTACTCCGGTTCCAGCAGCGGGTAGACCTATCATCAGAGGTGGGTAAATCCAGCACCCAGCGACGGGTAGATCCAGCATCAGCGACGGGTAGATCCAGGCATCATCAGCTGGTGTATTCGATGGCCGATTTTGACGTACAGATTCTCACCTGGTCCCCTGACGGGGCATACAGGTAGCGGTTGGCCGTCTCTCCCCGGCCGCCTGATGGCAAAATAGGGAGCTTCAGCTGATAGTAAACCTGGTCCCCTCGCGGGGCATACAGGCCTATCCACCCGGTCGCCTGACGGCGCATTAGGGTGTGCTGGTAGGTATGCGGTGAAAGTGTAACTTCAAGCCGGCGTATAATTATGTTAGCTAGTAGTAGAAAAGGCTTGAGTTGAAGACGAGGATTCACCCAGACGAGCGTGTAGAATAATCGGTGCTATGGCGTTGTCGCGAAACCGCGGCGTATATATACACGGGGGAGCGAGAGCTCATTTGCATATCAATAGAAAACCTATTGTCTACAAAAATGTGGTGCTATTTCGGCCGCAACAGATGTGCGTCCTACCTGATTCCGATTCATTAGGCCATACGAAGTAGAATTTACAGCTGCTATAGTCGTGGACGGCTCGTGGACGATGTTTCGCATCGACATTGGGTCAAACCCCCCCTTAGCAAAAAGACATCACTTACGGGGGTTCAAAATAGCAACAACAAAAAATCGCCGCTTCGCGGCTCGTCGGCGATGTTTCGCATCGTCATTGGGTCAAACCCCCTCCCCCTTATACAAAAAGACATCACTTACGGGGGTTCAAAATAGCCACACAAAAATCGAGTCATTGGGTCTACCCCCCCCCCCCCCCCCCTTAGCAAAAAGCTAGATCCGCCCCTGGTAGCTCGAGAACATTTATACAGTCTTTGAAGAAGAACAACAAGAAGAAGAATAGAAGAAGATACCGCAATAATCAGTTCACTGGTTTCTAATAAAAGGCTCTGTGTGCCGATGTATATCTACGTCTGGAGACAAGCTCCTACAGGAAAGTATATAATGTGTTTTGATACTCTGATCATAGGCGCCGGAAGTGGGGGGGCAGGGGGGGCGGCCGCCCCCCCAATCCAAAAAGTGGGGGGGCAAAACGCAATTTTGCCCCCCCAAAAAGCCCCCCCCCTCTCCAAAAAAAAAAAGAGTGGGAAAGACACAATCAAATGTATTAGCTTACGTTTAAAAACTAGTTTATACATCCATTTTCAATTTTCGCTGCGCGCTTCGCGCGCGAACAGATTATCTCAGTTTGTTGTAAACATCTGATGAGCATGGACATTTTATTATTTTGTTTAAAACTCGGATTCTAAATTTCCTTCACAGGTATGGCATGCAGTGCACCAAATTGCACCATTTCAAGTATGCAAAATCTTCCCCGTGGGAGGGGGATACCCCCTCCCAAACCCTCCCCCTCTGGCTCTGCCCAAGCCCTCGGTCGCTTCGCTCCCTCGGGATTCATCATTCAACCCAGGCCATGTTGTTGGATCATACATGCGCCATATGGTTTATGTTGGAACTGTGTATGACACTAAATACAATATTTATGTGTGAGTTTGGGTGCATATTTATTAGTGCGTCAATTATGTGTTTTCTTCATGAAAAATATGGCAAATTATAACACGCTTTCCTAGATACAGTTAGTCTTAAGCCCGAATTTCCTATCTAGGTATGCACCAGATTGCACAATTTCAAGTCCATAAATGCAAAATCTTTCTTACCGTGGGAGGGAGATATCCCCTCCCAAACCCTCCCCCTCCCTCCCTGCCCCAGCCCTCAGGCGCTTCGCTCCCTCGGGACTCATTATTGGCTGTGTGTTGTTGGCTTCGCGGCTCGTGGACGATGCTCCGCATCGTCATTGGGTCAAACCCCCCCCCCCCCCCTTAGCAAAAAAACATCACTTACGAGGGTTCAAAATAGCAAAAAAAATCGCGGCTTCGCGGCTCGTGGACGATGCTCCGCATCGTCATTGGGTCAAAACCCCCCTTAGCAATAAGACATAACTTAAAGGGAAAGTTGAGTTTTGGTAGAGAGGGCGCTAGACTACTTAATTGGTTTGTGAGGTAATGAAAAACTGAGTGTAAAATTTGAAAGAGCATAATATTTAAACAATAAAATCATCTTTGTTTGATCAAAATCGGTTCAGAAACGGCTGAAATATCCATAAATATAACAATTTGTAATAAACCCGGGGCCCCGGGTTTATTAGAGAATTTTGAACCAGCCGTTAAAAATTCCAAAAAATGCTTCCTCTTTTCAAAAAAGTTACAAAATAGGTATTTAAATAGTTGTTGGTTATTTCTCTATCTAATCACTATTTCAACAAAGCATCACATGCACAATATTTTATTCAAAATGGTTGAAACCGATGAGTGTTTAGAGAGCGCCCTCTTACGTTTTAACGGCTCTTTTTGAATGATAACATGATCTTTACTACGACATTTGTAATTTTGTGTTCCTTTCTAGTTATAACTATTAGTTTGTAATGTAATGATGCAGGTTTTGGTTACTAAAATTCAGTTTCACTAAAACTGTACTCTCCTTACCAGAACTCAACTATCCTTTAAGAGGGTTCAAAATGTCAACCCCCCCCCCCCCCCCCCCCCCCCCTTAGCAAAAAGCTAGATCCGCCCCTGCTGGTCGATCAAATCATATCCCGCTTTCCCAAATACAGCCGAATTTCCTATCTAGGTATGCACCAGATTGCACAATTTCAAGTCCAAAAATGCAAAAGCTCCCTTCCGTGGGAGGGGGGACACCCCCCTCCCACACCCTCCCCCGCTCAGTCGCTTCGCTCCCTCGCAATGTCTCACTCTCACATCTGGCTCAAAGTTGGCAATCCAGAGTGTGGTTGGGCATGAGCCCCTACACAGACAAATGGTGAGCCCCCTTGGGGTTTTGCCCCCCCCCAATCCAAAACTGCTTCCGGCGCGCCTGACTCTGATAAAATGATGACGGTACATTATCATAGAGTACCGAAGTGTGACGTCAGAGCTATTCATTGCCATGGGTAATGATTCTAAACAATGTCAGGCAAGCAATGAATTGGTGATTTAGCGGTTGCTAAGAAGGCAATCGTCCGGCTCCGATCGACCCACTACAAAATGCCAGTATGAAAGGACAAGTTGTTTAGAACCATTACTATGCCATAACAAAAGCATGTGACGTCACTACTTCGGTACTCTATAGTGCACGGGCGTAAATACTTACGTAATACCTATTTATTAGGGGGGATGAATGAATAGATCACCCCCCACCCATGAATGGGTATCAATGACAGATCTACGCCCATGTCATAGTGTGACCTGGCTAGTAAACCCGAATCGTACCATAAATCTAAAATGTGATCTTTGTACTCGGTTGAGTATACATGTAGGCCTACACGCTTGACAATTGAACCAGAACAAGTCGTTGTTTGCAAGTATACAGTTCAAAGTCAAACAACATTTTAGTTGTACTATAACTCGTATTAATCAAACACTTCTTGAATGGTAGACAAACATAGCAAAGTTACAGGGCTGTTTTCATGCAAACGCAAGAGGGCGCCTTCCAGACAGCTCCGATCTAGTAACTTTGTTGACATGTGCAAAAAGTGATGAATGGTTAATGCAATGTATATTGTTGTTATCTCATATGTCCACAGGGTATTGTGTGAACATTTCAAGTCAAATGGACATTGTATGGCCAAGTAATGAGCAAAAATGCAAAGTGATATTCAGTAACTCACTGCACTCACTTTGTACACGGAAGAAAAACTCGCCCGGAGTTTTTCTTATCTGAATAATTCAATCATACATATCTTTGTAACGAAAGGGAAATTTGAAAAACCGAAATCTGTCCCGTGATTTTATTGTTAATACGAATACAACAAAAATCGATAGTTTATTTTATTTATTTATTTTTTTTTTCCCTAAAAAAATCCTACTGTTCCGATTTTTCAGCCTTTTCTAGGGAAAAAATCAGAACAAATTAAATCCTACTGGTTGTCAGGTATGCCATACAACCATTCATACAACCACCAATCCATCCATCCATCCAACCATCCACCCACCCACCCACACATCCATCCATCCATCCATCCATCATTCCATCCATCTATCCACCCATCCACCCATCCACCCATCTATCCACCCATCCATCCATCCATCCATCCACCAACCCATCCATCCATCCATCCATCCACCCACCCACCCATCCATCCATCCATCCATCCATCCATCCATCCACCAACCCATCCATCCATCCATCTATCCACCCATCAATCCATCCATCCATCTATCCACCCATCCATCCATCCACCCATCAATACATCCATCCATCTATCCACCCATCCATCCATCCACCATCCATCCATCAATCCATCCATCCATCCATCCACCCATCAATCCATCCATCCATCCATCCATCCACCCATCCATCCATCCATCCATCCACCCATCCATCCATCCATCCATCCACCCATCAATCCATCCATCCATCCATCCATCTATCCACCCATCCATCCACTCATTCGTTCGCTGGTTGGTTCGTTCATTAAGTAGATTGATTCATTCATTCATTCAGGATTCAACGATTCATTCATTCCGATTCATGACAAATATTTTGTTTAATAAATATCTTGGAAAAGTTCATTTTATTTAAAAAGACATTGTCTTTATTAGTTACACAAATATAAAGCTATACACAGTATGAGAAATGTTGTACATTGATAAGAAATCGAGTACGAGTTTCTGTCAATTATGGCTTACTCATTTATTTATAGGGGTTTGGTATTCACTTTGTTGCCATGTGTACAAACTGGCAAACTGCTGATCAAAATTGTGCATTTCTGTGATCTGTCAATATGCTTTTGTTAGTTTTTATTACCAAAAAATCGTTGTAAAACCAGCCAGTTTTGACTTTTGAGGCACATGGTTTTCAAGTGTTAATGTTGCGAATCACGGATTCACAACCACAACCATATTCAGTTACCATGGTAAAACAACCATTGATCGTGCCATCAAGGAGGTACCTTGATGCCATTGAAGAACAGAATTATAAACATTTCTTGTTTTTAAACGCATTCCAGAGGGACACTGTGCATATGTAAACAGGAACGCCTCGAAACGATCGGAAATTGGATTTTATCAATCATTTCTCTCCTTTTGTAATCATGTTGACTATTGAAATAGTATGTTGATTATTGATATAGTATAATATGTAATTGAGCATTAGCAACCCTTTAACAAAATTATATTAATTAGTAAACATTAACTTGATGGATGCACAGCCTAGCTATCTTAGAATGGGGGTTTGATTGGAAGAGGCTCAACAATGTAATGTTGCAAAATGCAACATGCCCCAATCCCTGCCCCCTAATTTGACAAACAATACAAATTTAAAACATACGGGTGAATTTGTTGAGAAAAAAGGAAAACATAATGGTTTGACAAGCACATCTCCGACACCTCAACCTTTTATATATGAGGTAAAAACATCTACTCATACTGTGTTTCCTGTTTTGTATAAAATATACTATAACTATAACTAAATCATACTTAACTAGAACGCAGCACTCGGCCAATACCGAAGTCTGTCGTCAAATATGTAAATTCTACTTTTGTGTGCGATCTTGACCTTGACCGTTGTAATGGAATAGGTTCTGGAGTGTTCTAGGACAGGAAGCTTCCATGACAAATTGGTTAAGATATCGGCAAAATTGTGAGCAGTAGTCTGTTCACAAACAAACAAAGGAACACACACACAAACGGAACCAAAAACATCACCTCCTACCACTTCGATCGTTGGCGGAGATAACCAGAACGTCAATGACGCAGCGCTCATCCGCCATCTCGCAACATCATATATCGCAAATTTCATGTGGTACACTTTTCAACTGGTCAAAAAATAAAAATTTGATGCCCTGGAAGGGACATAAAAATAAAAAATAAAAAATTAGAGTGAAAAAAATATAAATTTGACGCCCCGGAAGGGACATGGGAAAAAAAAAATAATAATAAATAAAAAAAAAAAATAATAAATAAATACATTTTTAAAAAGCAATAAAAAAACAATAAAAATAAATAAATAAATAAAAAAATTTAAATTAAAAAAAATTAAAAAAATAAAAATAATCAATAAAAAAAATTTAAAAAAATAAAAATAAATAAATAAATAAATAAATAAATTAAAAATTTAAAAATTACCATAATTAATGAATGGAGACAAATTTCAAAATTCTGTGTAGAAGTTTAGTGTACCAAAGTTAGCTCTACCAGATAAAGCAAACCAAATCAAAATCGATCGAGAAATGAAGGAGAAGCATTTTTTGTGATTTCGAATAAATTTGCATAAATTACCATAGATAATGAATTTCACGATTCTGTGTAGAAGTTTTAAATCCCCCTCCTAGCCCTATCTTATGAAACAATCAGAATCCAAATCGGTTGAAAAATAACGAAGAAGAAGCATTTTGAAAACTGTGGACGGACGGACGGACGGAAGGACGGACGGACGGACGGACGCCGGACGCCGGACGCCACGGCATGGCATAAGCTCATCATGCCCTTCGGGCCGGATGAGCTAAAAATAGTGATCCTGGTATGTTTTTGCAGTGGCAAATATTTTCCGAAAATGTTTGACCATGTTCCTTACAAATTTAATTTTGCATATCAGCAAACACATTTGGAATGCAAATATTAAATATCTAATCATTTCAGTCGTAGCAATTCGGGGTGGTGGCTGTCAATCATTTTCTCAAGATCCAATTAGACGTTTTACCACGAACCACTACGTACGCATCTTCTACGAATCCACTAGTACGAACCATGGCAAACACAATAAGAATTATGAAGAAAGCAGTGGGCATATGACACAAATTTAGAAGAATCGAGTACGCTCTGACACGAATCCGCTACGCATCAGTACGAACCACCACGAATGTTATACGCATGCATCACGAGCCAGGGGCGAACCGCAAGCCTTAAAAACCGCAAGCTATAAACCGCACATTTCAAGCACGACACAGTTCTCTTTCGCTGGGCACCAGACAAAAAGCAGCAAAGAATTTTGCTCTTTTTTTTAAACGTTTTAAAATTTCATCAAGTTAAACCTGTATATAACATTAAAATACATCCACAAACATGCCTCCAAGGCTGAAGAGCAAGGCAAAGGACATAAATGGCAGTCACAAAAAGTCCATCCCAAATTCCCGAGAGGGAGGGACCAGATGAAGAGCGCCACAAGGAAGAGCTCTGTGCAAGAGGAAGAGCCCCAACCACAGCCCGACATCCAACCGTCAAGACGCAGAAGTTCAAGATGCACATGGTAGAGGCCAGACCAGGGACAGACAGTCCCTTACACAGCCCAGCCCCAGCCCGACATCCAACCGTCAAGACGCAGAAGTTCAAGATGCACATGGTAGAGGCCAGACCAGGGACAGACAATCCATTACACAGCCCAGCCCCAGCCCAACATACAACAGTCAAGACGCAGAAGTTCAAGATGCACATGGTAGAGGCCAGACCAGGGACAGACAATCCATTACACAGCCCAGCCCCAGCCCAACATACAACAGTCAAGACGCAGAAGTTCAAGATGCACATGGTAGAGGCCAGACCAGGGACAGACAGTCCCTTACACAGCCCAGCCCCAGCCCGACATCCAACCGTCAAGACGCAGAAGTTCAAGATGCACATGGTAGAGGCCAGACCAGGGACAGACAGTCCCTTACACAGCCCAGCCCCAGCCCGACATCCAACAGTCAAGACGCAGAAGTTCAAGATGAACATGGTAGAGGCCAGACCAGGGACAGACAATCCATTACACAGCCCAGCCCCAGCCCAACATACAACAGTCAAGACGCAGAAGTTCAAGATGCACATGGTAGAGGCCAGACCAGAGACAGACAGTCCCTTACAGTACACAGCCCAGCCCCAGCCCAACATCCAACAGTCAAGACGCAGAAGTTCAAGATGAACATGGTAGAGGCCAGACCAGTGACAAGCAGTCCCTCCCACAGCCCCAGTTCCAGACGTAGAAGAGAGGCCCTATGTAACCCTGACAAATGAGGAGGAAGATCTTGCGGAGTGGGTCCGGTCACATGAGATCTTCTATGACAAGTCCAGAAAGGATTACAAGGACACCAAGCTCAAGACCAGAATATGGCAGCAGAAGGTTAAGGAAATGGGGCACCCTGCTAAGTTTGGGATTAAAATATTCACAATAATCTTTGACGGTATTTTTCTATTCATTCTGCATTGTACAATATTTTGATTTCCATGAAAATAATAAATAAACCTACTTTTAATCTATATCTGTTTTAAGTCAAGGACCTAGAGGAGTGGTATAGAGGACTGAGGACTATGTTTGGGCCGGCTCACCAAGACTGAGCGGACAAGGGGGCCAAATGACAGACTGAGAGGGACAGATGGATCCACCAAGCCATCCAGTTTCTGAGCAAGCATATTGTGAGGGTACAGAGTAAGCAAGGACGCAGTGTAAGTTTCTCCCTGTATTGTAAATGTATTGCGCTATAATCAAAGCTTTAGAATTGTACATTTTTGAAAACAACTGATATCCTGCATTTTAAAGAAAGTGGCTTCATTACTTGGCTGTGCACCACATTTTATAAACATTGTGTCATTTCAAAAAGCCTGAAGCATCAAGATGACCCATGTTTCTAATAAACGGCCGTTATCTCTGCATTTTACTTCTGCAAATTTTGTAATTTTATTATGTTGTATTCATATTGCATCTTAAGCGGAGAATTGTGGCTGCACAGCCTGGTATATGCAGTGGTGGGGAGTGTAAGAGAAAGATATGGATGACAACTTTGTCCCTGCCAACAATCCAAGCCTAAGTCACCGGTGCCTCCGTCTCTGGCCCCACCCACCGCACACCCCATCCATTCAAGAAAGCCAAGAAGTCTAGCACGTCTCCCAAGTCATCCTCATCTTCATCCACTGCCAGAGATGTTCTATAACACCTGGAGGAGCGAAAGACAGAAGCACACAGCTCCAGAGAATATGGATGATGACCACTCTGCCCTGCTCCCCTTCAAGTTACCACATCCAAGCCTAGGTCAGCGGCATCTCCGCACCCCACCCCATCCAAGAAAGCCAAGTCTAGCACGTCTGCCAAGTCATCCTCATCTTCATCCACTGCCAGAAGAGATGTTCTACATCACCTGGAGGAGTGAATAGACAGAAGCACGCAGCTCCAGTTGAGGATCTCGACCATGGTCGACTTAGCTGAGGAGGCCAAGAGAAATTCGCTTTTATCATGGGGCAACTGAATTACCTCTATTGATGAATGAAATTTACAAAGATGTCTGGGACAAGTTTATGGAATAGTCGTTCCGCCTATATAGTCACGTCATTCACAAAAGAGTCTCACAAGATCTGCACAGCCCAGACACAGTGCCAGCCTCCGACTCAGACCCCTCGCTGCTCCAACAACAGTAATAACAATAATTGGCAAAGATATCATTGTGTTGATTATACAAACATAAAACTTTAACCGACACTTGACACTTTGAGAGCTGAGGGCAGAAATATTCCGGCTTGGGAAGCAAAAGTACCATGTCACAGGAACAGGTTTGTGGAGGTTCCTACTGATTTGTGGGCATTTCTACGGCATTCTTACTGCAATCGTAGCGAATTTGTAAGGCTTTGTACGGGATCTTCTCCATTCTTGATGGAAGTGAATTGCATTCTTTTAGCATTCGTAACGATAAACGCTGGTAAATATATGTAGAGCATGTGTAGGGAACTCTCTCTAGGGTCGGTACATAGCGAACCACTACATATTTGTAATGTTTGTATCGATTCGCACCGCATTCGTGGCCCAGAGTCGTAAATGTGTGACTGGGCCTTAACAACTAATCCTGACTTCAGGAACTGGAATAGAGTTAAACTTGCCTTAGACAGGAGATGAGGTTTAAGTCAAGTTAGTTAAACCTCAGGTTGTCGCCTGCCACTCAGTTGTCGCCCGTCTACAGTCGCCACGCTTGTTTCACTATACAGTGGTCACTATAGGTGGTCACTATACACACGTTAGTCTGTACAGTAGAACTTCTTTATGATAGCTCCAAATGCTTCTTATTTCATAGTGATTTTACTGTTAAGAGCTCTCTATACTCCTTTGTTTTTTCCCTAATATAACTAGGAAATTTCCATGGTCATATGCTTCTCGTTATAATGAAGTTCCACTGTATTAGGAAATTTATCAGAATGTCTACTTTACATGTTTTCAGTTTGTATACCATTCAGACCGCATGCTCCATACTGGAAGATGCAATCACACCTTCCATGCCATTATGTCTACTCATATGTGTGTTCAGGTCATCCTCAAGATAGAAAGATTCAGAGCAGACCTGGCATGAAAAAGACTTTTCACTAGTGTGTCTCTTGACATGCCGTCTGCATACGTACTTCTCCTTGAACACTGTTGGACAAATGTGGCATTTAAACGGTCTTTCGTTACTCTCATTCCTCTTGTGCATCTCGATGTGTGCACTCAAGCCGCCCTTCCGCTTGAACTCTTTTGGACACAGGTGACACTTGAAAGGTGTTTCATTACTGTGCGTTTTCATGTGTAGCGTGAGCCCAGTTCGCCTCCTGAACATACAAGAACACTTGTCACACATAAATGGCTTTTCGTCCGTATGTATCTTTGCATGATCCCTAAGATTCCACTTTACCTTGAACGCTACAAAACATACGTCACATACATAACTTTTCTCACGACTGTGATTTTTCACATGTTCTTGAAATGTTTGCTTCTTCTGAAAGACCTTTTGACATAGTTTGCACGTGTAGGGTCCTTCATTGTGCATTTCCATATGTTTTTCAAAGCTGCTTTGTATTTGGTATGTCTTGGAGCAAATGTTACATGTGTTTGCTCGTTTGGCAGTAGGTTGCCTCTTGCGGACCTTGCGTTTCGTTTCAGGATTATGAACTTTCATGTGAGAACGCAGATAAGCATTTTGCTTAAATGCCTTGGAGCATACGGTACACGAGAAAGGGGTCTCATCACTATGTACCTTCACATGACTTCTGAGTTCGGCGTATGTCAGGAAAGCCTTTCCACACACATGGCATAGGCATTGCTTCCCATCAGTGTGCCTCTTCACGTGATAACGAAGGCTATGTGTCCCGGTGAAGGCCGTCTCACACATGTGACAAGCGTACAGATTTTGACCACCATGAGTATCCTGCAAGTGGGCAACCAGCTCTCGATTCTGTTTGAACGTTACGGGGCAGAGGCTACACGCATGTTCTTTACAATGTTGAATTTTCATGTGCAGCTTACAAGTGCTCTCCAGGCTAAATGCTTTTGGACACATGTCGCATATGTACGGTCTCTTAGAGTGTGTGCGCATGTGGATTTTCAGCTCGAGATTTGTCTTGTATGCTTTTGAACACACAGGACATGCATGGATTCTACCTTCTACAGTATGAATCTGTACATGGTTTTTAAGCCCACTTGGCAACGCAAATGATTTTGAACAATACTCGCACTTATGAGGTTTAGCTTTGCTCATGCTACGGGTCGACAGTCTCTCTTTGTAGTGCGTTGTTGCATGTTTATCACACGCTGATTTTGTCCAGAATGCCACTGAACACCACGCACATACAAAAGGTTTTTCCTCTTCCATGTGCGCATTGAGCTCACGTTTCATTTCGAATGTCTGGGCACACCGCTTACATGCAGAATTTTTTGGTTTGCTGAGTAGATTTACTCTCAACTTGGCTGGTTCTGAGCACGAGTTGCATGCAATTGGTCTAAATACATGAGTCATAATGTGTGATATCCAGTTACTCTTCCCCTTGACAGATCGTGAACACAAGGAGCAGGCAAAATCATCACCAGAATGTGTCTTGTGTTTATCATCGCATCCTTTATCCATCTTGTTATCATCTTCATTATCACCACCACCATTGTTGTCACCGTCTTCATCACCACCATCAACATCACAACCACCACAAACGTCAACGTCATCATCGTCACATTCCGTATTCATCTTATCATCTTCATCATCACCACCATTGTTGTCATCGCCATCGCCATCATCACCATCTTCATCATCACCAACGTCACCACCACCACCACCACCACCATCATTGTCACATTCCGTATTCATCTTAACATCATCTTCATCGCATTTTACGTTCGGTTTGCATTCCCGAGGCTTTGCAGGGTTTGTCTCTAAATGCGACGGTCTCGCGCTTGGACTATCACGGTCTCCATCTGTGATGTCACCATCAATCTTTCTCTGAAGGTCCTCATCTGGATTGATGAGTACTCTCTGGTTCCCCACATCTGCTTTGTGCAGCAATAGTCTTACTGGCTTTAATGTCTTAATAATCTGCACCTCATTTGTGTTGACCGACGTTTTACCATCTTGCAAAGTATCTGTACCACCATTGCCATGTGCTCTCTGTAAACGAGAAAAGACAGAAAAGAAGATGTGATGAAATGATGATGATTAATATATGTATGTTGTATTTTATGAAGATTTTGTTACATATAAAATTTACTATGCATTATAACGTATGACGCCAAGCAGGTAGTAGGGCCGTTATAAGCCGATTATAAGTACCATAAAACTCTGTGTATAAGGCACACTTTTTTTTTTTGGGGGGGGGGGGGGGGCACCCTGTAGTCATGTTCAATGCATATTACACTGGTCTAGGACACGACAAGAGCTACATGTGAGGGGAACATATACCCTTTTCCTACACAAATGATAGTGGTTAGCAAAACAAAATACAAGTTTTGTAAGCAGTTACACTGCTATTAATTGATTATTCAAATGTTCATGAGTAGCAGCACTCATTTAATATTCAATTTTCTAACCAGTGGTTATACATTTTTCTCATTAAAAAAAGTTATTAATGAATTTAGTATTTTGCATATTTTAAGAGCATTGTTAATATTCATGAGCAACAGTGTTATTGCTCAATAGAGTACAGAAGCCATGACGTCATAAAAACACTTTTTTAGAATTTTCAAATTTGGACTTCATTTTCAGAAAGAGAATAACAAATAATAATGTCCAAATACCGAAAATCAAAGGAATAAGTTACGTATTGGCTGAGATATGCTCATCCGAATGAATTTTACTTCAATGGGCAATCACTGTTATAATGCACTGGTTCCTAAATTTAGGAACCAGTGCACTAAAACACTGATTGCCCATTGACCAAAAAAATTATTCAGATGGGCATATCTCGGCCAATACGTAACCTATTCCTTTGATTTTCGGTATTTGGACATTATTTGTTATGTTCTTTCTGAAAATGAAGTCCAAATTTGAAAATTCTATAAAAAAATGTTTAAGACATCACACTTCACCACTCTATAAATGTTCAATTTTTGTAATAACCACTACCTATGTTTTATTTGAGAAAATGTGAATGTTGATGAATGCTACATTAAACATTAAGCCCTTGTTATGTATGCCCTAGAACAGTGATGTTAGCATTCCAACAGCACTACAGGGTGACTAAAAATAATACAGGGTGTCTTAAATTTGTTTTAATTATTTTTTTTAAAAGAAAGTTGGGGGTGCGCTTTATACACGAGTGCGCCTTATACACAGAGTTTTACTGTAAATACTGCTAACCTTTATTTTATCTCTTTCATTTTTATGCATTGCTTATTTTGAACTGATTTGTATACTTTTTGTAACGGTTGAAATAAATTAAATAAAATAAACCTTAATAAAATACTGATGTGTTGCATAGAATCTAGATTATAGTGGAACCTTGTTCAGATAAAGAGCTTTGTCTGTAATATCATCATTTCATCAAATTTATACAAGCCTCCACTGGACTACACTAACTTTCTTTCTGTACTGGCCTTTTGGCCAAGTAAAATCATAAATGTTCACATTTGTCTTGCACCAATGTAAAATGTATTTGCCCTCTTACTATATGATTTTACATTGTGCTCTCGTAGATGAACAATCACTAAGTTGCACGATCGGGCAAGCAAACTGTACAATTTATGACATTTTACTTGCCCGACATCATGCAACTTTTACTTGCACCAGGCAAGTGCTAGCAGGCACGCCGGAAGCAGTTTTGGATTGGGGGGCAAAGACCTAAGGGGGCTCACGATTTTTTGTGTAGGGGTTCATGCCCAACCACACTCACAGGGTTGCCAACTTTGAGCCAGAGCTGAGTGTGAGACATTGCGAGGGAGCTAAGTGACTGAACGGGGGGGGGGGGGGGGGGGGGGGGGGGGGTGTGGGAGGGGAGGGAGCTTTTGCATTTGTAGACTTGAAATTGTGCAATCTGGTGCATACCTAGATAGGAAATTCCGGCTTAAGATTAACTGTATCTGGGAAAGCGTGTTATGATTTGATCGACCAGAACTTTTAAACACTCACACAAATATTGAATTTGCAAGAAGCGACCGAGCGGGGTAGGGTGTGTCCCCCTCCCACTGCAGGGAGCTTTTGCACTTTTGGGCTTGAAATTGTGCGATTTGGTGCATACCTGAGACAGAAATTTCACGTAATACATGTATGTCAGGGTAAAATCATCAAACACCATTATGTATACACTTATGCAAAACAAATTTTTTTTGTCCCCCGCCTGCTGACGCCCATGTGCCATACACAGTTCCATCATAAACCATATGCCACATTATGTATGATCAAACAACATAGCCTACAGCCAAGAATGAGTCCCGAGGGAGCGAAACGACTGAGGGCTGGGGCAGAGCCAGAGGGGGGAGGGTTTGGGAGGGGTATTCCCCTCCCACGGAGAAAATTTTGCATTTATATACTTGAAATGGTGCAATTTGGTGCACGTCAAACGGGAACTCACCCCAGACCATACGCAAGTTTATACAACAAACTGAGATAATATGTTCGCGCGCAGCGAAATTTAAAAATGGATGAATAAATTAGTTTTTGAACGTTTATATATTTATATTTCTCCATATCAATTTAAATTGAATTATCTGTGAAAAATTTAATTTGCATGTAAATGGAGGAATCAGCCAGCAAAAATATACCTGCTGGATAGTGCAGCAAGCAGGAACTAATATGATATTAAGTAAGTAATGTAGCTATGTACGGGACTTACCAAGTTCTTGCGGCTGGTTTTCGGCATCAGAAAGGTCAATGGACTCCCTTTCGAGTCCGTTGCTTGCTGCAATCAACTGCTCCTCAAACTGGACATATTGTTGCTCTGTCAGAATGATACAACAGAAAGAAATAAACAAAATTAAAATTATCTCCTGAAATTCAAAATTGGTTAAACATCTATTAACCATGATTCTCCCCCCCCCCCCCAAAAAAAAAGAAGATATAATAATGAAGTAAATAAATAAATACAAGAGAAAGATAAAAGTAAAAACTAATATATATTGATCATGTATTTTGTGGGTTCCTATTCTTGTGGTTTTAATTACTCTATTACATACAGGTTATACAGTCAAACCTGTCTTAGCAGCCACCTGTCTATAACAGCTAACCTGCCTATAGTAGCAGGGGCGTCGATCACGGGGGGGATGGGGGGATATATCCCCCCCAATATTTGAGGTGGGGGGGGATGGCCTGTATTATCATCCCCCCCAATATTTGGGAGGTTAAACAAAATAAATAAATAGTTTCTTAAATATCGTATGTCTTATGTTAGAAAGTCCTTACTCATTCCACCATATTAAGCAAAAGAAGTGCGATCCGCCCTTTGGTTTTCTGCAAACTTTATTTCATTAATTGTGTTTATCTATAACACGGTAACTCAGAAACAAGTTTATAAAACGTGAAATTGATGCCTTAGGTATGCTCCAGATTGCACAATTTCAAGCCCCAAAATGCAAAAGCTTCCTACCGTGGGAGGGGGGACACCCCCCTCCCACACCCACCCCCCCCCCCCCAGGCGCGGATCTACGGGGGGGGGGGGGGGGGGGTTTAGGGGGTTTAACCCCCCCCCCTTGGGCTGCCAAGTGAAAATGTGATGTGCATAGAAAATCGCCATCATTGTGTCCAGACCCACACAGTATCCGTATCGTCATTGGGTCAAACCCCCCCCCCCCCTTAGCAAAATAGCCCCCAAAAAATCGCCTCGCCGCTATGCGGCTCGTGAACGATGCTCCGCATCGTCATTGGGTCAAACTCCCCCCTTAGCAAAATAGCCACAAAAAAAAAAAATCGCCATGCGGCTCGGACTTCGCGGCTCGTGGACGATGCTCTGCATCGTCATTGGGTCAACCCCCCCCCTTAGCAACAAGCTAGATCCGCCCCTGCCCCCATCGGTCGCTTCGCTCCCTCGCAATAACTGATCATCCCCCCCAACCACGAGAAGAAATCGACGCCCTTGTATAGTAGTGACCACAAATGATCCGTAACAGAGAAAAAACATGCTATGGAATTACCTGTCTATAGAGGTCATCTGCATAGAGTGGCCACTTTTCTTGGGTGGTCACTATATACAGGTTTGACTGTATGTCATTATCAAAAAGAAAGGTACAAGTAATCATTTAGAAAAAAAATCATATAAAAGTGGGCAGCTTTTCTTGAGGCTTGTGGCATGTGTGTCACCCTTGTTCAACTTGTTGGTTATAAGAATCATATACACTAGCTGTACCCGCGGAAATCCGCGGGTTTTTGTGAGAGAAAGGCGATGATGACATAACGATACTTTAAATCTTTACTATTCCCAGAGTCATAATTTAAATAGTATAAGACAAAATAAACACGGGCGACTCAATCCCGCCCCACAACCCGTCGTTGGACGGGGCCCCGACGCATTAGGGTCCCGTCCAACGATATCGGGCCAATGTATAACAAAATCATAATGGTTTAGTACCCATGGAAAGTTATTCAATTATCCCCCATATTTTATAGAGTCCATAATTTGTTCGCTTGTATTAAATTAGATACAGTACACTATGTTCGTGTACTTGCTAATATACAGTAGCTTCGCCGTTGAACCCCCCCCCCCCCCCCCCCCCCCCCGCGACTCCAATTGCCTGCATGACACATAACCCGTCGTGTCCCATGAACGTTTCATATCCAATCTAAGTTCTCCGGCGTATACATTTTGTCATATTCTTGTGAAACCCGATGATATATTCCTTTGAATGGAATAGTTGCCGTCTATGCATCCCATAAACTTTTCATATCCAATCTAAGTTCTCCGGCGTATACATTTTGTCATATTCTTGTGAAACCCGATATATATTCCGTTGAAGCAAGGATATGGGAGTTCCATGGTTGAAGGGAATAGTAGCCGTCAATACATGCATTGCATAATAAATGAGCAGATACCCCCCCCCCCCCCACCCCCAGGCGTCTTCTCTTCGCGGATGGCATAATACAATCATCTTACCGCAAGATGTCGAGATTGTATAAAACTCCCCTGCTCCACCATTGTCCACCCCGCTTTATTCACTTCAATGCACTTTGCACGCCCACTCAGCTGTGTACAAAGCATGTGAGCTCGCGGACTTAATACATCTTACCATAAGCTGGCGCAATTATAGTATCGTGTACGGTAGGGCGAATATATAGTGACCAGAGACGATGGTCAGCAGGTCAGTGAGCTATGCAAATAAACTACGGTTCGGTGGGGTAATTAGATGACTGCGCGACGTGTATACACGGCTGTACAGCCATTGCGCGTTGTATAACCGCAGCTAAATTGAAGTTGTCGCATTTTGTCGTCGATGCACTTACAAACACGATGCCAATCGGCAATAGCGATCATTACCATACCATCCGCGTAATATAAATATTGATATTTATCAAAACCTGGGTAGTTTCGCAACGTGTTATATCTAAAATGGTTTCTCGATATATTATTTGTTTTATCTACTCCAATTTATATTCTTACAAATACTTTTACGGCGATAAATCGTTAGTCAATGCTCGGCGTCTTAAACGGGCAATTGACATTGCTGACTTTCCCTTTTCTTCGATCTGGACGACGACCACGGGGCGGGAGCGACTCGGGAATGCCTTATTGTCCTCCGCAAAACGTATATCCTTCGATCGCGACGGTCGGGAAGTCGCCGAATCCTCGGGGTGAGGATATCTCGAGTGGGAACCATTTCGGGGTTTGAAGCTTACCGTATTAATATAATAGATTGTACCTGTCCAAACTGTACTAGCTACACCAGAGCCCCGTTGCAGAAAGAGATTGTAAGTTACAGTTTATTATAAGTCAGAAAATTTGCATGTTCCAACCAATTAAATTTGTGCATCTAGAATACATGATCCGCCTTACAATAAATTGTTACTAAAAATCAACTGTACTCTTTGTGCAACGGGGTCCTGGAGAAATAGGAGTAGGGAAGGAGTTGAAGGAGGAGGACAAAGGGGAGGAGCAGGAGGAGGAGGAAATAATGATGAGGAGGGGAAGTATGAGGTGGAGGAGGTGAAGAGGGGAGAGGAAGAAATATGG